>PVJC01043276.1:0-13497 GCA_004026665.1 Murina feae
ACCACCCAACCAGTATTATATGAAATGCTGAAAGGTATCCTTTGAGAATAGAATAGAATCAGAGGCATAGAAAGGGAGTGGACTGACAATTTTCGGGGGTTAAGGGTGTTGGGGATGCGTGAAGAGACTGGACAATAATTGTACACCTATGGATGAGGACAATGGGGGGGGCAAGGTCAGAGGTTGGGGTGGGAATTGGTAGGAGGGGAGCTATGGGGGAAAAAAGAGGAACAACTGTAATAATCTGAACAATAAAGATAAATTAAAAAAAAAAGAAAAAAAAAAAGAAGGACATCTGGAAGGTCTCCAGAAGGACTCAAGGTCATATTAGCATATTGCTTTTTTATTTGTGTGTGTGTGTGTGTATACATATACATATAAATATATATGTGTATGTATATGTATATGTATGTACACATACTCACATACACATTAGGGGCCTGGTGCACAAAAATTTGTGCACTCAGGAGTTCCCTCAGCCCGACCTGTGCCCTCTCGCAGTCTGGGACCCCTCTGGGGATGTCCACCTGCTGGTGTGACTGCTCAGCCTGGGTGAGGGGCTGGTGGCTGTTTGCAGGCTGGCCAAGCCCCCCAGTGTGGAGCCTCACCCTATTGGGGTGTGGCCAGCCTGGGTGACGGGCTGAGAGCTGTTTTCAGGCTGCCCACAGCCCCTTCAGGGTTTGGGTTCCTACTGGGGTGCCTGGGTGAGGGGTTGGTGGCTGTTTGCAATCTGGCCACAGCTCCCATTGACCCAAGGTCCCAGCGAGACTGGCTGGAAGCAGGTTTCTGGGGTTTATTTGTCTTCTATAATGGAAACGTTGTTGCCTTGAGCCGAGGCCACAGCCTGCCTAGGCAGGGAATGAAGCCTCCTTTTGCTTCAGGTCCGTGGCTTCCACAATTGAAACTTTGTTGGTTTGAGCAGGCCGATGGCAGGCAGTTTCCTCCAAATAGAAGGCTCCTGTTTGCTCTAGTTCTGTGGCTGCCGGCCTTCATCTTGGCTGGATTAATTTTCATATCGTTGCTGTGATTGGCTGGTGGGCATGGGTTAGGTGTCTTGGAGTGATGGTTTATTTGCATATTACTCTTTTACTAGATTAGATACACACACACACACATATATTTATATATATCCATATTTCTCTTCTTCTCAAATACATATATGTGTTTCAATCACCTAGTCAGTCCACACACATCTGAACACCAGCACAGCCTAGGCATCTACGGTGACAAGAAGCCAAGGTTCTCTTGAGAGCAAAGCATGCAATGACACAGAGAACAGTATGGGAGGTGACATCTGTGTCACTGTTGCAGGTGGGAACCTGGGCTTAGCTGCACAATCACCCACAGGGGATGATGGCATCAGTGTGGTTTCTGGGACTCAAAGCAAAGTGGCCAGGCACTAACATTGACAGATGAGAGAATGAAAAGGGAGCCCATTTCTGATGGTGTCTTTATAATATGATAGGGAGAATTTTAGGATAATTTCTAACAAGGTGGATTGCTGTGTCGTTACATGCCAGGTCCAGAGCTTAGAGGCCATATATGTGCCCACTTGCCATTTCTTGTTGAGGACTGACTCAGTGAACAATAGAAATGAGATACCATATACATCAGTGTCACCTGCACGTGAAAGTCCCCACCACCAAGGGGAAATGACAAGAGAGAAGGGTGAGAGAGAAATGTATTACAGAAGTGGTGAACTAGAATTTGGGGAAAGAAGCCAATTAGAAAAGACCCTGTCCTCCTCATGGCTTATTTGTGTTACCAGTGAAGTTGTGTCTCTGTGAGACAACTGTGGATCGAAGGCATATGGGCAGCAGGTAATGCAAAGTGATGGCTATAGGAAACTGGGGTTGGAATCAGATGTGTAATGGGCATAACCCTGTTGTTTGGTGTCTTGGAGAGACAATTTGGGAGACAACATGGATATTGCCTCACAACAACAGTAGCAAATCCATCAGAATCCCATTATGTGCAACATCTCTTCCTACCCTTTGTGCCTGACACCTTCTGTGATTGAAAGGGGCAGTGATGCTCCAATTTGAGGATCAGAGCACAGGTATCTTGTATCTGTTTATCTGCATTTATTGTGGAAAGACACAGCATCAGTGAGAATATAAGGACAGATTGACTTTAATGGGACCAAGGCCTGCTATCTTCTCTGATGTGGGGAGAAGGGGAGCATATGGATGTGCATGGTGAGGAGTATGGCAATCTTGGAATCTCAAGAGAGAATCTTATCATGGGATGTACCGTCTTCATCATGACAGGATATGAACTTTGAGGATGTGGCCATTGCCTTCTCTCAGGAGGAGTGGGGGCTCCTTGATGAGGCTCAGAGACGTTTGTACTGCGATGTGATGTTGGAAGTGTTTGCACTTCTATCAATTGTAGGTAAGACCTTCACATCTCTCCTGTTGTCCTGAAGTATTGCCCACTCTTTATTTATTCTCCATACTCAGCACACTCTCTCTCTCAAAGCCAGACCATGGGATCTGCTAATTTCCCCTACTGTCTTGTCTAATGGGTTGTGGCTGCCAGTGCTGAACTCTGCAGAGAGCCCTGAGCAATAGACTCCATAAACGCCCCCTAACACCAATTTCCTCAGAAAGCGCAGGAGGTGTCAGCAGTCTTTCTGACAGCTTAATGGGTTCCTCCTGCTCTTCCTCTCCCTGGGAATGTGAGTATATCCAGATCCATGGCTTCCACTTCTGCACCTTTCCTGTAGATAAAGACCTTGGTGAATGTCTGTGCCAGACATCTTCTTTACATTCATGAACCAGGGGCATTTCTTGTAAAACCCTCCTTCAGTTGTTGTTTGTAATGTTACCTTCCCTGAATACTATTGCCAGCCGAATGCTATGGGCAAGTGATGGATGCTCACTTCTGTTGCCTTTTAATTGATACTCAGAATATTTAGTTGGTCATATTTCTAGAGTAGGAGGTGCACAGAGAACCCCGGTTTTCTCCAGGTTGAAACTGCAGGATGGTCCTAGAGGATGCCTGGCCTGGGGGAGGTATGACATAAGGATGATGTTCACATTGTACCAGGAACCAACTCCTGTCCAATTGTGTTTGGTGCAGGTACCAATGGCCACACCTCATTTATACCTTCCCTTTTCCACACTTGACACTTTGCTGACTTGTCATTTCATCAGTGATTTTGTAGCTTTGATTGTCTTCTTTCTGTACTTTTTATATAATCTACTGGGGGCCCATTGCACAAAAATTTGTGCACTTGGGAGGTCCCTCAGCCTGACCTGTGCCCTCTCGCAGTCTGGGACCCCTTTGGGGATGTCCACCTGCTGGCGTGCCTGGTCAGCCTGGGTGAGTGGCTGATGGCTGTTTTCAGGCTGGCCAAGCCCCCCAGTGTGGACCCTCACCCCATTAGAGTGTGGCCAGCCTGGGTGACGGTCTGAGGGCCGTTTTCAGGCTGCCCACTGCCGCTTCAAGTTTTGGGTCCCTGCTGGGGTACCTGGCCAGCCTGTGTGAAGTGCTAAAACTGTTTGCAGTCTGGCCAAACCCCTCAGTGGGATCCCTCACCCAATTGGGGCGTGGCCAGCCTGGGTGCAGGCCTGAAGGTCGTTTACAGACTTTCAGGATGCCCACAGTCCCTTCAAGGTTTGGGCCCCTACTGGGGTATGTGGCCAGCCTGGGTGAGGGGCTGATGGCTGTTTGCAGGCTGACCAAGACCCCAGTGGGGTCCCTCACCCCATTGTGGTGTGGCCAGCCTGAGGGTTGTTTTCAGGCTTTGAGGATGCCCACAGCTTCCGTTGACCTAATGTCTCAGCAGGGCTGGCTGGAAGCAAGTTTCTGGGGTTTATTTATCTTCTATAATTGATACTGTTCCTTTAAGCCGAGGCCTAGGAACGTAACAAAGCCTCCTGTCTGGTTCAGCTCGTGGCTTCTAAAATTGAAAGAATGTTGCCTTAATAGTCGCAGCCAGGACTGCTATTTGCTTCAGCTCGAGGTTTCTATAATTGAGACAGTGTTGCAAATATGTTGTTCCCTAGAGCACTGAGGGGCCCAGCCGACTGGCAAACAGTTTTACTCCTGCTGCAACAGAATCTGCCTATTTATTCCAGCTCCGTGAGTGCTGGCCTCCATCTTGGCTGGGTTAATTTGCATGCAGTCGCTCTGATTGGCTGGTGGGAGTGGCTTCGGTGTCCCAAAGAAACGGTCAATTTTAATATTATGCTTTTATTATAATTGATTCCTCTGCCAATCTCTTTTTGAATTATTGTAGAACATGGAGCTATGCAAGTGTTATGAGGAGCACATATGTGCTTCATCACCCGTCAAACACCAGCTACTTGTTTATTGAATTTTACTTACAATGTGATGTAGCCAACCTTCTGCACAGCTTGCCCATGTCTCCAGCAGAGAAGATCTACTGAATGCTGTTTGTAGCAGGATGAGCTGGACATTCCGCTTCTCTTCTATGTGGTGTTTTTCATGTTTTTCTCTATTTCTGTTGAAATCTCCCTTGTTTTATGAGCATAAGTGCTCAAGAATTTCACAGTGGCCTCTTAGTAATCCATCTTTCAGGTCTTTCATTTTCAGCCAATTGCATGAAACCAATGTACTATGTGCAGCACACTTTTATAATGGGGCTTCCCCCTGTCACCAGAGTCAACATTCATTTCCTCATCATTCCTTTGTTTTCAGGTCCTTGGCAAATAATGGATGATATGGAGGCCTATTGTGGGCACAGTGTATCAGTAGGAGATTCTCAGGTGAGGGCTTCCAAGACAGCTGCAGCCACCCAGAGGACCCATCTGTGTAAGCCGTGCTTCTCAGTTTTAAAAGATATTTTGCACCTGACTGAGTTACAAGTGGTATACTTTGAGAAGAATGTTTTCTTAAGTGATGGGTGTGGGAGAGACTCGTGTTTCAGTGCAAATCCTCAATAGCAATAGAAGGATGCCAGTGGAGGGAAGCCATGGAAAGAAGATATGGAGAGTGCCTTGCTCGTGACAAGTTGCTGCTTCTACTCATCCGGAGTTCCTGCAGCTAGTATGGAGGTTGGGGAAAACAGTCCAGCCATCTCAGGGCTTCTCCAGCGCCAGGGCACTCTTAACATTGAGGAGCCACACATTAACAATGAGATTTCAGAGGAATTTCTCAGTGGAAAAAACTATCACCAGTGGGTTGAATGTGAAACAGCTGCCAGCCAGAAACAGAAAGTTGCTTATCATAAAGGTCTCTGCTCTGGGGATACAATTTATGAGGATAATAAATGTGGGAAATGTGTAGATGAAACTTTAACCACCTTCGACATGGGGGAGTTCACACTGGAGAAAAGCCCCGTGAGAGTACCAATTGTGGGAAGGTCTTCATTGATAGCACTGCTCTCATTAAACACAACAGAGTTCACCGTAGAGAAAAGTGGTATGGGTGTGACTATGGGAAGTCCTTCAGTGAAAGGTCTAACCTCACGAGACACCACAGAGTTCACACTGGAGAAGTGCCATATGTGTGTAGTGACTTTGGGAAGTCATTCAGTCACACGACTGACTTCACTAGAAACCATAGAGTTCACACTGGAGAAAAGCCATATGTGTGTATTGTATGTGGGAAGCATTTCAGACAAAGGTCTCACCTCACTGAACACCACAGTGTTCACACTGGAGAAAAGCCATATGTTTGTACTGAATGTGGGAAGCATTTCATTCTAAGGTCTCAACTCACTAGACACCACAGAGCTCACACTGGAGAAAAGCCATATGTGTGTACTGAATGTGGGAAGCATTTCAGATGTAGGTCTCATCTCACTAAACACCACAGAGTTCACACTGGAGAAAAGCCACATGAGTGTACTGAATGTGGAAAGTCCTTTAAAGAAAGGCCTGACCTCACTAGACACCATAGAGTTCACACCGGAGAAAAGCCATTTGTGTGTATTTCATGTGGGAAGCATTTCAGTGAAAGGGCTTCCCTCACTAAACACCACAAAGTTTACACTGGAGAAAAGCCATATGAATGCAGTGAATGTGGGAAGTCCTTCAAAGAAAGGCCTGTCCTCACTAGACACCATAGAGTTCACACTGGAGAAAAGCCATTTGTGTGTATTTCATTTGGCAAGCATTTAAGTGAAAGGGCTTCCCTCACTAAACACCGCAAAGTTCACACTGGAGAAAAGCCATATGAGTGCAGTGAATGTGGGAAGTCCTTCAAAGAAAGGCCTGACCTCACTAGACACCAGAGAGTTCACACTGGAGAAAAACCGTATGTGTATAGAGAATGTGGGATATCCTTTCATGAAAATCACTTCACTAGACCACAAAATTCATACTGAAGAAAAGCCATAAATATGCAGGAAATATTTTCTTTTTCTCACTTATTACAGGAACACTTAAAGGGCTCTGTGAGACAATTTATGTGGATGTAAACCCCTCTTATGAGAACATATATTCTGCTAGATTATCATAAATTGGAGTTACAAGTAAGACTTAAAGGAGCTGCATTGTACTTGCTAACATGCCCAGACCTACCACCCAAATGATGTCATTGCGAGTGTTTGTCGCTGACGAGTTTTCACCTCTAACACCTCGCTCACCTGAGGAGTGTGCAAAGGTCATCATCCCTGGGTGCTCAGGGGACTGTATTTTATGTTCGCACATTTGCTTGAAGTAATTATGGTTCCTTCAAGCTCTTGCAACTGTCTTCACTCATTTCTCTATGACTAGAAAATGGACCTTACTCAGGATTCATCCAGAGCACCTGTTCTCAGCTAAGAAGTGCTACCTCTTTCAGGGACATAGTGGTACTCACATTATGCTTTGATAAGTTTGGCAAGTTTATTATTCACCAACTTGCAATCCCCTTGCTCTACTCTGCTCGGGTTTATGATCTCTAAAGGTGATTTTACATTTGCACCTTAAATTTTGGTTTTATTCACTGCCACAGATGATTTGCAAACACAAATGTGATATTTCAACATGTAGAGATAAAAAGATATTGTGTTTATCGCAAATTTTATGTGGTTTGGTAGGGACAGCATAATGACAGGAAATCACTTTTTGTCCAATATTGGCTTATTATTTATTGTGGCCCATGGCCTTGAAAGAAAGACCACATGACTTTGTGCATTTAAATTGCAGCCTAGTGCCTCGATTATTGTTGAGGGCAAAGGTCGGTGTGCAGAGGAGAGCTTTTCTGTGCTTCTTTCACCAATATGAATCATGTTCTGTGTTCACAGTATGTATTACATAAGCCTCAGAAATGTTTAGAGAACCTGCTCTAAATACATTCTGTGAAGTCTAGGTTAGTAGTAGTTGACAATTTACCTGGTATAAATACTCATCATCACATTCAAACTGCCAAAGTGATGGCATTGAACATGTACATAAGATATTTCAGTAGTACATCATTATATTTTACTAGTGACCCAGGCATGGATTTGTGAATATTGAAAGAAAATTAATTAGAAGGTGGCTGGCAGAGCAGGACTGGTTGAGATGCGCCAGACATGCCCTGGAGCCAACCTCCTGCCATCCTTAGCGTCATAGCTAACTGTTGGAACATCTGTCTCCTGGTGGTCATTCTGCATGATAGCTACCAGTCATATGGTCACTTAGCCAGATATATATAATCAGGGGCCTGGTGCACAAAATTCTTGCACTTCAGGGGCTTCCTCAGCCCAGCCTGCCCCTCTCACATATTGGGAGCCCTCAGGGGATGTCCTACTGACGGCTTAGGCCTGCTCCCTGCTCCCCATGGGGAGTGGGCCTTAGTCACAGTCTGACCTCCCTTTGTGGGAGGCGACCAGGCTAATCAGGGGAAGCCACCAGCCTCATCACTCCACTGCTGCAGCAACTGCCAGTCACCACAGCCACCAAGGTGTTTTCATTAACATGGATTGCAGTCCCTACACCATGAAAAAATAACTTTATTTAGGCATTTTCAAGATGTGTCTTTCATAGGATATGACATTTCTTTCTTTCTTTTTCTTTTATCCTCACCAGAGGATATGTTTCCATTGATTTTTAGAAAATGTGGAAGAGAAGGGAAAGATAGGTAGAAACATCAAAGTGAGAACGCTTCGATTGGTTGCCTCTTGTGTGAGCCCTGACCTGGGCCCCTGCCAGGGAGGAGCCTGCAACCTAGGTACATGCCCTTGGTCAGAATTGAATCCAGACCCTGCAGTCAGCAATCAGAGACATTATGCTCTGAGTCAAACCGGCTAGGGCAGGATATGACATTTCTTTGCCCTCCAGCAGGGGACCTTAATTTTTTTCCTCCAGGAGTGTGGTGGAAAAACCATAGATGCCATTTTGTATTCTTATTACCCAAGATACTAAGAATATTACCAGTGGAATACAAGGAGCTTAGCCAATGAGCATTAAGAAAAAGTGTTTCCTCTGTAGTTCACTCCCATCACCAGCGCCATCCCTGCCCCTCCAATCCCAGCTCCACCCCTACGAAGGCTTGTAGCCTCTGGTCTACTATGCAGGCCTGGGCAGAAAACCCCCAAACCCCTGCAATCTCCAGCTCTGTTCCTTCCCAGGCTGTAGCCTCTGGTCTAAGATTCAGGCCTGGGCAGAATACCCCCCAACCCTTTAGATGGCTGGCTCTGCCCCTTCCCAGGATAAAGGGTATTTGCTGGAGGTTGCCGACCTTGGCAGAAGACCCCTGCAAGCCCAGCAATCACCAGCTGCACCCTTCCCAGGTTCCAGAGATTTATGGCTCTACCTCTCGGCCCCCTCTGCCATCCCCACCACCTGCCTGCCTAAGAGGCCTGGCTACTTGAGTTGCGGGGCTGAGGTGGACTGAGCGCTGCCATCTTAGTTAAGTTAATTTGCATTTTTGGTCATGATTGGTTGGTGGGTGTGGCTTGTGGGTGTGGCTTGTGGGTATAAGGGATTGAGGATCAATTTGCATATTACTTTTTTATTAGATTAGACTAGGCACCCGGTGCACAAATTTCGTGCACTGGGGTGGGTTCCTCAGCCCAATCTGCCCCCTATGACATATTGGGAGCCCTCAGGGGTTGGCCTCTGCTCAAGGTAATAATTTTTCAATTATAGAAGCCATGGAGCTGAAGCAAACAGGAGGCTTAATTGCCTGACTAGGCCTCCGCTCAAGGCAACAAAGTTTCAATTATAGAAGATAAATAAACAGTCGAGGAGTCCCAGACTCTAAGAGGGCACAGGCCCGGCTGAGGGACCCCCCCTCCCTGAGTGCACAAATTTTTGTGCACCAGGCCCCTAGTATAATATTGAAAGTATAATATGCTAATTAGACCAGACATCTTTCAAGAAGACCTTCTAGATGAAGCCAGGACTGCAAGGGAAGCTTGGGTGCCTGTTGGCGGCCAGAAGGAAGCCAAGGGAAAGAAGGCCTACTCTTGCATGAGTTTTAGCATTGGGCCTCTATCTAATATAATACAAGAGAAACATGCAAATTGACCGTTACCACCAGCCAATCGGAGCGGCTGTATGCAAATTAACCCAGCCAAGATGGAGGCCAACAGCCATGGAGCTAGATCAAACTAAAGGCTTCTGTTGCAACTGCCTGCCTAGGTTGGCTGAGCCTCTGCTCATGGCCACGCCCACCATCCAATCGGAGCGGCTGTATGCAAATTAACCCAGCCAAGATGGAGGCCAACAGCCATGGAGCTAGAGCAAACCAAAGGCTTCTGTTGCAACTGCCTGCCTAGGTTGGCTGAGCCTCTGCTCACAGCCATGCCCACCAGCCAGTCAGAGTGGCTGTATGCAAATTAACCCAGCCAAGATGGAGCCTGGCAGGGCAGCTCTGCACTGGGAGCCTCCACGGCCGGCCGGCACAGCTGTGCCAGGTGTGTCAGCTCAGTGGGAGGGGGGGTCTGGCCTGGAGCCACCTCGGGGCATCCAGGAGTACCTGTCCCGGGTCCACTGCCTGGCTCCACCCCCTGGGGGCCTCCCCGGGGCATGCAGGAGCACGGGACCTCTGCAGGGTGTGCAGGAGCAGCCGTCCTGGGTCTGCTGCCTGGCTTTGCCCCCTGGGGGCCTCTGCGGGACATCCAGGAATGCCTGTCCTGGGTCCACTGCCTGGCTCTGCCCTGGGGGCCTCCGCGGGGTGTCCAGGAACACCCGTCCAGGGTCTGCTACCTTCATCCGCCCCCAGGGGCCTCCACAGGGCGTGCGGGAGCGTCTGATGCACAGTGCGGAGAATCCGAAGCCAGTTCACTGCCCAGCTCCACCCCGGGTGTGTTTGCTCAGCAGCAGGGCTCTATCGAGGGATTCTGCACAAGCGTCCGCCCCTGGCTTGCCACTCAACTATGCGCCAGGTGTGTCCCCTCAGCAATGTGGGCCCACCAGGCGTGTGCAATCGTGGGCCCTCCGGTGGGAAACGTCCAGGCCTGCACTCACCAGCCTTCCCACCTCCCAGTGCACGAACCCGGAAGGGGCTGTGGACAGCCTGAAAATGGCCCTCAACCCCTCACCCAGGCTGGCCAGGCATGCCAGCATATGGACATCCCCCCCGAGGTGTCCCAGACTGCAAGAGGGCACAGGCCGGGCTGAGGGATCCCCCAACCCCCGAGTGCACAAATTTTTGTGCACTGGGACCCTAGTTTTAATATAAGCCAATAAATCTTTGGGTCTGTTTGTAATCCACAATAACATCTAACCAATCCTAATGGTTATGCAGTACCAAGTCTGTTCTCTAAGGGGCCACAGAGCCTAACAGTGGAAGTCAGAGCTCTGTTGTTAGAGACACATGGGTTTGACTTCCAGTCCTGCCTTTAATTAACTCTATAATCATGCAATTTACATTGAAATAATAATTCATGTAAAGCATTGAATCCAGGGCTTGGCATGTGTAGTAAACATTCAATAACTCTTAGATTCATAGCTTCACAATGCGTAATGACTACAGACATGCAGACAATGTAGGAAATGTCAAGTTGTTGGCCACGTACCCTTTAAATTTTTGTTTCTAAACAACTAGGAGAGGATTATGTATATTTTCTCCTATCCTGATTTTTCTCTTAACTGTATGATGTTTTGATAAAAATAAGATATCTGATGGCTGGAGTGAGTCTGTTGGTTGAATGTAGTCCCATGCACAGAAAGGTTAGCAGTTAGATTCCTTGTGAGGCACAAGGCAGGTTTTCTGGGAAGCCTAATGAGTGGGTGGAGCCATGCAGGAGGCACCAATCAGTGTTTTTCTCTTTTCCTTTCCCTCATTCTCTCTATAAAAATCAAATAAAAAAACTTAAAAACAATATATCCATTTAGATTTGTGGCCTTCAGGAATAATTGAAATACTGCTTTTCATCTCAGGAAACATGCTGAACTTTATGAAATCTAAAATTATATCTCAAAACAGGAGATAAGTTGCAGACAACACTTTCAAGCAACCTGCGACCAGCCCCCAAATCCTAAATTTCTTATTTTTGAGCACCACTGGGTGGCCCCAACACCAGTATTTGGAATGATCACTCAGTTACTGAGTACCTAATTCCAACTGTTGAGCCTGAAAAACTAAGTTACCGAAAGAGCACCAGGCCTAATTATGGCTGCATTTAGCAGATGAAAGCTCAGGCCCAGGGTATTATCCACTGCTGATTGGTTTGGGTGTTGCTTCCAGGTGCTCATTTAACATCAGAGAATTCACACTGGAGAAAAGCCTTATAAATGTAGTGATTGTGGGAAGTCCTTCAGAAGTAAGTCTTTTCCTTAGTCAACATCAATGAATTCTCACTGGAGAAAAGCCTTATGAGTGTAGTGAATATGAGAAGCCTTTTACCTGCAATAATCAACTTCTTATCCACAACAGAGTTCACACTAAAGAAAAGGCATGAGTGTACAGATTGTGGAACATCCTTTAGTCAGAGTTCTAAACTCATTCAACATCAGAGAATTCACACTGGAGAAAAACCATAGAACTGTAGTGATTGTAGAAAGTTCTTCAGATGTAAGTCTAACCTCAATGAACACCAACAGACTCTGTCTGGAAAAAAGCCTTATGAGTGTAGTGAATGTGGGAAGTCTTTTAGGCAAAGTAGTCATTTCCTTTTCCACAATCAAGTTCATTCTGGAGAAAAGCCTTAACAGTGTTCAGATTGTGGGAAATATTTTAGCCAAAAGTATAACCTGATAAGACACCTGAGAATTTAACACTGTAGAAAAACCTTAAATGCGTAGGGAATATTTCAGTTTTCTTAGAATAACAACACTGAAGGAGACTCTATGATACATATTTGCCTTAAAATGGTCCCTTTTTATCAGGACACTAGGGGCCCGGTGCACAAAAATTTGTGCACTCGGAGGGTGGGGGTCTCTCAGCCCGGCCTGTGCCCTCTTGCAGCTGGGACACCTCGGGGGGGATGTCCACCTGCTTGGCATGCCTGGCCAGCCTGGGTGAGGGGTTGAGGGCCATTTTCAGGCTGTCCACATCCCCTTCAGGGTTTGTGCACTGAGGGGTGGGAGGGCTGGTAAGTGAAGGCCTGGACGTTTCCCACCAGAGGGCCCACGATTGCACACGCCTGGTGGGCCCCCACCGCTGAGGCGACACACCTGGCACAGAGCTGGGTGGCAAGCCAGGGGCAGACGCTGGTGCAGGATCCCTCGGTGGGGCCCTGCTGCTGAGCAAACACACCTGGGGTGGAGCTGGGCAGTGAACTGGCTTCGGCGTCACCACAAATTAAGAAAACCGGAGAGAAGGAACATGCATCTCCACGAATTAAGACCAGAGAGAAGGGATTTTTTTTTTTTGCCTCTCCAGGGTCTGAATTTAGTGGGTTTCGGACGCTGGTGCAGGATCCCTTGGTGGGGCCCTGCTGCTGAGCAAATACACCTAGGCAGCGAACTGGCTTCGGATTCTCTGCACTGTGCAGCAGATGCTCTCCACACGCCCTGTGGAGGCCCCTGGGGGGGGAGACGAAGGTAGTGGACCTGGACAGGTGCTCCCGAAGGCCTCCAAGGGGGCTCCTGGGGCAGAGCCAGGCAGCTGACCCAGGACAGATGCTCCTACACACCCTGCAGAGGCCCCCTGCTCCTGCTTGCCCCGGGGAGGACCCCAGGGGGCGGAGCCAGGCAGTGGACCCTGGATGGCTGTTCCTGCAAGCCCCGTGGAGGACCCACTCTCCCACACACCTGGTGGAGGCCCCCGAGGGGTGGAGCCAGGCAGTGGATCCGGGATGGGTGCTCCTGGATGCCCCGAGGAGTCCCCAGGCCGGACCCCTCCCTACTGCACTGAGCTGACACACCTGGCACAGCTATGCCAGCTGTGGAGGCTCCCAGTGCAGAGCCGCCCTGCCAGCCTCCATCTTGGCTTGGGTAATTTGCATACAGCCGCTGATTGGCTGGTGGGCGTGGCTGTGAGCAGAGGCTCAGCCAGCCTAGGCAGGCAGTTGCAACAGAAGCCTCTGGTTTGCTCTAGCTCTATGGCTGTTGGCCTCCATCTTGGCTGGGTTAATTTGCATACAGCCGCTCTGATTGGCTGGTGGGTGTAGCTGCGAGCAGAGGCTCAGCCAGCCTAGGCAGGCAGTTGCAACAGAAGCCTCTGGTT
>PVJC01043277.1:0-14578 GCA_004026665.1 Murina feae
TTCTGGTGGCTGGAGGAAGATGGGCAGTAGGCAAGCTTGGGAGGCAGGCCGCACCCAGCCCTGGCCACGCTCAAAAAAGAGAACAACATGCAGGGGAGGGCAAGAGTCTGAGAGATCAGCATAGAGGGGGTGCCTGCTCCAAGCCTCCACGGTGTGCCTGGGGGCAGGCCCCTGGCAGGTAGACACACACAGGAGGACTTCTCCGAGCCTCAGATGCGGCTGGGGGCAGGTCCCCAGTGGTGACACACACACACACACACACACACACACACACAGACACACACAAAAGGCGCCTGGCAGACTGGGGCCATCATAGGACATCCACTGAGGGGTCCCAGACTGTGAGAGGGGGCAGGCCGGGATGAGGGACTCCCTCCACCCCGAGTGCACAAATTTTTGTGCACCGGGCCCCTAGTCCTATATAATAAAAGGGCAATATGCAAATTGACCCTAATGGCAGAACAACAGGGAATGACCAGTCGCTCTGACATGAACTGGCCACCAGGGGGCAGATGCTCAACACAGAAACTTCCCCGATGGTCAGTGTGCTTCCAAAGGGGGAGCGCCAATCAGACAGAAGCTGGCTCATAGCTGGCCAGTGCAGTGATGATAGCGGGAGCCTCTCCTACCTCTACAGTAGCACTAAGGATGTCCAACTAATGGCTTAGGCCTGCTTCCATTAGTGGGACATCCCCCAAGGGCTCCCAGGCTGCCAGAGAAATGTCTGACTTCCAGCTTAGGCCCGATTACCCAGGAAGCAGGCCTACGCTATCAGTCAGACATCCCCCAAGGAGTCCCAGATTGCAAGAGGGTGCAGGCCAAATTGAGAGACCCCCCTCCCTCACCCCACTGAGTGCACGAATTTTCATGAATCGGGCCTCTAGTATGCTATAAGAGCTTAGAAGGATTGTTTCAAAAATCCATTCTACCAAGCTTCCTCTCCTTTTCTCCAGAGCTCTTTTTGCACAAAAGTACCATCTCCCTTGCTAAAGTAGGCTTGCAAGGAAATAAAGCATTTGAGGCAATAACAGGTTTGGGTCAATCAATCCTCCCTACCCTCCCCCCCTACTCCCACCTCCGCTACACACACACACACACACACACACACACACTGTGGTTATGTTATCCATTTTAAATATAGTTAAATTGCTTCTGTTTATATTTCATTCTAGGGCTTTTCCACATTGTTGTTTACTTAATTTTTGTAAGTACTCTATCTAATAAGAGAGTAATATGCAAAATTAGGTGTCACTCCGTCACAAAGATGCCTGTGCCAATAGCCACAAGATGGCAGCGCCCAGTCCGGCTCAGCCCCGCCACTGAAGTGGTCAGGCCTGTTAGCCAGGCAGGTGGCAGGGAAGGCAGGGGGCCCGATGGGTGGAACAGGCGATCAGAGGGGGCTGGGGGTCCCCTGTCCAGGCCAGAAGCCTGATCCAGAGGCCTCAGGCATGGGCAAGGGCGGAGCCGGTGATGAGAGGGGGCAGGGGCACACCAGGTTGGGGAAATTCTCAGCCATTATTTTTTTCAAATTTTTTTGTCCCTTTCCCTCTGTCTTCTCCTATTGGCACATTTGATATTGTCCCAGAGGTCCTTTAAACTAGCAGTCGCCAACTGGTGGTCCACAGACCTATGGTGGTCAGTGAGGTTCAAAAGATTGGGGACCACTGCTTTAAACTATCCTTATTTTTTTTTCATTTCTTTTTTTTTTTGCATTCCAATGGGGTGTTTTCCACTATCTTATTTTCTAAATCACTGATTGGATTCTCTGTTTCATCTAATGTGCTGTTGATTCCATCTAATGTATTTTTCATTTCAGTTATTGCTGTCTTAATTTCTGACTTGTTCTTTTTTATGTTTTCTATCTCCTTTTCTATATTTCCAATCTCTGTTGAAATTCTCACTGAGGTCATTAAACTTTTTAAATTATTATTATTATTATTATTATTATTATTGACACTACTTGAACTCTTTATAAAAATAGGTTGCTTGTCTTGTGTTTCATTGAGTTCTTTTTCTGAGGTTTTTGTTCTGGTCTTTCATTTGGGATGCTTTTCTGTCTCCTCATTTTAGTTGTCTCTCTGTGTTAGTTTTTATGAATTAGGAGAAACAGCAACCTCTCCTGGTCTTGGAGGAGTCACCTTGTGCGGGAGCTATTTCTTTGTAGACTGCCTGGGTTCGGTGTCTTTGGCAGGCCGGCTGGAGCTGCAGTGTGTGTGGGCCAGAGGAAGTGTGTGTTTTCATTCTTTGTGTGGGTATTCTGTGCCCATGTCTCTGAATAATTTTAATTTGTATTTTTTTTAATATTGATAAAGGTGAAAGCCTTTTCAAAGATTTAAGGGCCATTTTATGTCTTCATATTATGAATTGTCTGTTCATGTCTTTTGTCCATTTTTATATCCAATCTTTGTTCTTTTTTCCTTTAAGTGGTAAGAAATTTCTCTGTATCGGAGTATTAGTCCTTCCTCTGTGACACATGTTGAAAATATTTTCTCCCATTTTGCCACTTACCCTTTAGCTTTGGTTATGGTGTATTCTGTCAGGCAAACTTCAAAATTTTTTGCGAAGTTGCTCTTATCAATCTTTCCCTCTGTTGCCTCTGGATTTTGAGGCACAGTTAGACAGCCTTTCCTTGACTGTGGGTGATATAGGAATTCACTGCATTTTCTCCAAATTCTTATTTAGTTTTGTGTTTGTTTTTTTTTACATTCATATCTCTAATTTTTCTGGATATTATTCTTGTGTGTGGTGTGAGGTATGGACCTAATTTTATTTTTCCCCAAACTATTCAAGTTCCAAAGTATCACTGATTAAAAGTCCCATTCTTTTTTTAAAAACCCATTGGAAGTGAGGCGATGTAAGGAAAGAAAGGAAGGAAGGAGCAGGAAGGCAAGGCTTTACCTCTTTCTTCTGCATGTTCCTCATCTCAGACAAATCCCACGTGATGAGCACATGCAGTGAGGGTGTGCCTGACCCTCAAGGGCCATGTGAGCTCTGCCCGCAACACAGAGCAGCTGTACCGACTCAGGACTGAGCTTGTGGCCAGGACTAGTGGCTAAAAGCCAAGTTCAAATGATCAGTTGTTCATGGGGAAGGGAGGCCTGGGTCAGTGGCTCTGAAGTGACAATGGCTCCCTGCAGAGTCTGTGTAGCATCTAGTTGGTTGAAGCCAGAATTTCTAATTTGCTGGCCCCTGGGGGATCTCTACAGTTTTGCCTACACCCTCGGAGTCCAAAAAGGCACACAGGGCCTCAGGCTTGGGCCTGCAAGGGTGTGTACAATGAAATATTGCCTACAAAGATATCTGTACCAGGAAATCTTCATTTTTGTAGGCACTGTTTTTTGGTCTCATGTTGCTCTGACCGTTTTTGGCTTGGAAGTCTCTGGAAGCTTGAACAATGGAGGTTTCTTGAGATGTTATGATTTGGGGTTCATTTTGCTACCTGGATTGCTCTCATAGGTCAGAATCTTATTTCAGGGTCTCCTCCAAACTAAACTCATCCAGAACAATAAGAGTATGAAAGTATCTAACCTTCCCTGAGAATTCACCCTGGCTTCACACTCTGTAGATACTGCCTCTTTTACTTTCCCACAACCCATGAGGTTTGCTTTATTATTACGTCCATTTTGCAGGTGGGAAAACTGCGGCTCAGTCAGGTTGCATTACTTTCTGAGGTCGTCCAGTTGATGGTGGCATCATTGGTAGAGCAGGATTTGAACCTAGCACCCTCCTTTGTAACGATCATGCCTCCTCCCCAGTCAGAAGAGTTTCTCATTGTCGCCATGTTTGATGAGAAAAAAAATCTGATGGGTTTGTGATGCTGAATTTTCACTTGCTAATTTCACTACTCGCAGGAAGTCATTTCTGTCCCTGTCAATTAGCACCCCAGCTCTGGGTTGCTATGAACAAACCCAGGCCCGCCCGGCAAGAGAGTCTGAAAGAAATGGACAGGTTGAACTACCCTTATGACATCTTTAAAAAAAAATAACTGTTACGTGTTTTCCACAGGTAATACAATATTAGGCAGAAGAGATGATTTTTTAGGTAGACCAGGTGTCAGTTATAAATTTAAAATGCAAATGGTGTGAGTGAGCTACCCTGAAAAAGTCCTGGGTACAGCTGAGTAACATTAAATACAAACCATCTTTCCACTCTGGCATTCATTTGCCAGTCACATTGTCGGTTAAAAGTAGTCATTTTGAAAGCAGTAATTCATTCTCTACAGTCCTTCCTTAACACAATTTCAGCCTGCAATTTATATGATAGGAAAATTACAACCTCGGTGCACTATATTATGTGATATAAATACTATTGCAATTAAGCCTGCTATGAATGAAAACACACACACACACACACACACACACAATCCTAGTTCATGATTTAGTCTAAGTAACCATTTTGTATAAACCAAGGGGCTTTTGGAGAAACATTGGAGTGGAATGGGAGCAAGTGCAGGATGGTCTGCTAGGGCCTGAATTCTACCTTCACTGATCAGGATATGGGTGTATTGGACTGACATGGTGAGACTCACTGGTCAGCCAGCCATTGAAGCTACAAATGCAGAGGGATACGAGATGCCTTCTTTCTCAGCCCCAAAGGCTATTGGGCTCCGGGTCTTGAACTCCCACAGACCTCTTGATTCTGCCCCATCTTCACATTCCCACAGCCACTTTTTTGAATCGGTGACTCACGTTTTGCTCTAAATTAGCACATATTCGCTCCCCTGTTTGTCCTTAACACTGTTGTTCAAAGGATGGCTCTCAATTACAAATCTTGTTAGGTTATTCTCTAGCTCAAACCCTGTGAAGGCTCCCCTGACAACTGTCCCATGCCAGAGTGTCATTCTTTGTCAGGAATGCCACTCCCCAACCCACCTCCCACCTCAATCTTCCCACTTGGACTTTCCTTGTTGTCCTTTACCAATTGGTTCAGACCCCCTTCTTCTGGGACGCTTGCTCCACTACGCCTCCTGAATGGAGTGAATCTCTCTATCGTCTATATCTGCTGTGTATGTCCACTGTGGCACTTAATGTGACTGTGTTTGTTCACAGCTGGATACTTCTTGGGAGCAGGGATTATTAGGAAAGAATTAGTACAGGCCCATTTCAGGACATTCTTGGTATTTTGAAAATGAAAAAAACAATCAGGGAATGCCAATAAAAGGTTTCAAAATATTCTGGTTGTTGTACAATGAACGTCTTCTTTTAATCTTGTTGGGTTAATTCATAATTATGGGTACAGCCTCATTCAGAGATGGTAGATCTAAAGCCTTCTAAAGTGGGAATTTAGGACAAACAGCTCTTCAACTGCCTACCCTGATCTCCCTTACATCATAGGTCCTATTCTTTATCCTCCATGGAGGATAGAACATCATCAATTAATGGCAGTTAAACTGAATTTGAAGGAGCAAAGATTCCTTCAAATTCTAGGTACATAAAAAGGATCCAGCATGGCTGGCGTGGGTCAGAGGTTGAGTGTCAACCTATGAACCAGGAGGTCACGGTTCAACTCCCAGTCATGGCACATGCCCAGGTTGTGGGCTTGATCCCACGTGTGGGGCATGCAAGAGGCAGCCAATCAATGATTCTCTCTCATCATTGATGTTTCTATTTCCCTCTCCCACTCCCTTCCTCTCTGAAATCAACAAAAACATATATTTTTAAAAAGAATCTATTCTTTATGTATTTTTTAATCATAGCTTTCTTCTCTAGACAAATTAGACAAAGACGACTGATATAATAAATGAATTTAAATGTGTAAAATGACTCAAAGACTATAAACATTTGTTTCTCTGATGCACAAAAACTAAAAAGAGTGCTCTGACCACCAAGCACCTCTCCTTCAAGCAGTAATTCTAGGGCCCAGAAGCCTTTCAGCCCTTGGTTCTGCTGTCTTCCTCATGTGGCTTCCAAAAATGTCAATCACTCAGAGAAAAAGGGAAAGAGCATAGCTGTTTATACATGCGGGATTCCACTCACAAGCTGTTGATGAAGTGCAGTCACATGTGCACCTATACCTGCAAGGGTGCTGGAAAATGTAAACTTGCGCCCAAGAAGAAGACTGACTGAATGAGCTTAGAAGCAGCCCCACCAATGTTTTCATATAAAATTTGTGCTGTTACAACACAAGGCAGTTGTAAGCCTTAACGAAGAACATAATAACAACAATCATACCTATAATTTTCCGAGTGTCTGTTACATACCAGGCACTGGTCTTTACATACATTGCCCCATTTTTGTTTTTGAATAACCTGTGAGGTAGATATTATTGTCTCTTTCTTGAATATGGGAAAATGGAAGCACAGAGTGGACAGTAATTTGGCTGTAGTCATACAGCAGAGTATGAATTTAAATTTGTGTCTAAGTTCAGAGTCCAGGATTTTTCTTTGCTATCATGTAGTGCTTCCTAAAAGATTAGCCTTCAAATGGATGGGAAGGTTCAACATATAACAGAGGGAATTTCAGAGAACAACAATCTGTAATTGTTAGAGAAGAAAGCAACGTTGGGAAGACATACAGGTGAAGAAATTATGGTTCAGAGGGGACAGACACCTAAATAGTGTTAGAGCCACGACTGATACCATAGTTCCTGACTTTCAGGCTTTTCAAGCCCAATGTCTTATCCAAAGAAGTCATGAGACCAATAGAGTCAGTAATAACTGTGTTGTTCAAAGTGACTCTCAGCACCAGTTTTTTAAGTGGCAGCTCCATATATCCATGGTAAAAAAGGTAGCCTTTTCTAGTATTGTTCTGTGGTGGATCTTAATATAATCTACCTTCAAGAAACTTTGGGGATGGCTAAGAAACAGTGATGTAGAATGGCTTCAAATTCTCAGGGTTCCCTAATTATACATTTAATTGACTAGGAAAGACCCAGAATTTCAGCTTTCCAATATGGCAATGAGATTGAATTTCCTTGTTTGAATTTAAGAAGAGATCTGTCTTTTTTTTTTTAAGTTCTTATTGATTTCAGAGAGAGGAAGGGAGAGGGAGAGAAACATGAATGATGAGAGAGAATCATTGATTGGCTGCCTCCTGCACACTCACTGCTGGGGATTGAGCCTGAAACCTGGGCATGTGCTCTGACCAGGAAGCGAACCATGATCTTCTGGTTCATGGGTCAACACTCAATCACTGAGCACCACTGGCCGAGTCGGAAGAGATCAGTCTTAACCTACCAAGGGACATGGCGGCTTGCTTCACTGGGATAACTTCAGTTTTCTAGACCTGGCCCTCAGACTCCAAGACTTTTATATACTTTGCTGCTTCTTACCTCTTACCTACAACCTTCCATCAAAACACCTAATATGTGCCCTAACCGGTTTGGCTCAGTGGATAGAGCATCGGCCTTTGGACTGAAGGGTCCCAGGTTCGATTCCGGTCAAGGGCACGTACCTTGGTTGCGGGCACATCCCCAGTAGGGAGTGTGCAGGAGGCAGCTGATAGATGTTTCTCTCTCATTGATGTTTTCCTCTATCACTCTCTTTTCCTCTCTGTAAAAAATCAATAAAATATTTTTTTTTAAAAAACCCACCTAATATTAGATATTTAGCCCAGGTGACTGAGTTTGAGAAGAGGAGACAGAAATGCCTGTGACATACCCCAAGTGAATTAGAGCTATCTGCATAAGTATGAGTCTCTGCACCCAAACATATACATTTCTTATTCTTCTGATATGGATGAAACTGTCTCTTCCCACCTTAACTTGTCTGTAATGTAATCAGATCTGCTTGATAGTGTTTGCTAAACAATAGCTAGTTTATCTTTTGCTAGCTGCAACCTGTCTTTGAGCTTTACTACCTTTTTAGCCTGATTTATAAAGGAACAAATTTTTATTGTGACCAAGCATGAAAATTTAGTACATTTTGCTCTGATTCTATATGTTATAAAAATAGAACGTATTTAAATGAGAAAATGGCAGCAAAGGAAAGATAGCGGCATTGGACAGGATTCTGTCCTACCTTTGTGTCCTGGCTCATCCTCTTCTCCCAACCTAAGAGCCACTTTCGACCTGACTTAAAGTTAAGGAGATTTCCAAAGCTGTAAGAAGTGCCATTAATTCAGAAAATTAGTCCTGACCACCTGATTTTCAATTAGTTCATGGGAACTGAGCTCATTTGGATTCCGTTCAGACTTGTAAACCTTTCCCTGCAAACAGGCACAGCACACTGCTGGAATGACAACCGGCTGAGGTTTATTAGTCAACAAGCAAATGTTTTCTAAGTGAGTGTATGGTGTGAAAAGGCCCAATTTCGATCATGGATGTACCTTTCTGAGCTTTTAATACCATGTTTAATTGGGCACAAAATTCAAGCTCTCTGATTTAGCGTGGGTGCTGGCCAGAATAATCAAAAGAGCAGTCAAATGAAAGGGGTGGCAAGGGACTTCCAACTTTGACTCAATAGTACCGAGAAAGTCCTCCCATGGAATCTATGGTATTGAACATATTCCTCATGACCAGAGCTTTGTGAGAAATTGTCTTGAATGGGCCAAGGGCCTCGCTGACATGCAAGGAACTCCCTGATTCCAGTTGTTGGAAGAGCTGCTGTATTCCAAGCCGCTAACTGTGGGTCACGGTGCCTCTCGGCTGAACCTACATGCAGACAAACGCCAGTGCCAGAGCTGGGAGAGCCTGTCCTCACCCCACCTGTAGGAAGAGGCTCTTTAGGTGAACAGGTGAGGTGCCGTCCAGCTAAAACTCTGTGCGGTACAACTTCTTCCTGATTAAACAAACTGAAATGCTATCTTGAAAAGATTCACTGACAGGGGTTTGAATAGAGGATTTTAAATAAATTATTCATCATAAGCCATCAGTCAGTCACCAAACTTTCCAGAGAAGCATAAAAGGACTCATTTTCTGTTTTATAATTCCAATTTTTATTGACTCTACCCTTCTTGCTGTTCTTTCTCTTGCGACTTAAAATGTTCTTTCTTTTTCCTTTCTCTCAAGTTGATAAAGAACAAACACCTATTTCTCACAGTTCAGGAGGCTGGGAAGTCCAGAAACAAGACACCAGCAAGGTCATGATCCGGGGAGGCCCTCTCCCGGGTTCATAGCCAGTGCCTTCGCGCTCTGTCCTCCTTGTTTTCTGTAACTGCGTTGAAGGTTACAGTTGTTTTCTCAGTATAACCTTGGGTCTGCCACACATATTTTGATCTGCAGTGTTTTTGTTTTCGGGTCTAAATATTTATTTTGAAACATTCATTATTATTTCTTCTTTAACCCAAACATTTTTCAGATGGATGTTTTTAGTTTCTAATAAGTTGGAGGGGTTTCTGCTGTCTTTTAAGTTTTCATTTATTTTTTAAAATTTTTGTTTTGTTTTGTTTTGTTTTTAGAGGTGAGGGGAGAAAGAGAGAGAGAGAGAGATCAATTTGTCGTTTCATTTATCTAGGCTATCATTGGTTGGTTCTCATATGTGTCCTGACTGGGAATCAAACCATGACCTCATGCTTCATAGGTTGATGGTCAACTACTGAGCCACACTGCACTGAGGTTCATTTAGTCAGAGAACAGGATTCTGATCTCTCAGGTCTTTAAAGTTTGTTTAGAATTTCTTCATTTCACTATGTATGTCTTAAAAAATAAAATGTATTTTCCAGGGGGTTGAGATGCCTATGTACATTTCTTAGGTCAAGTTGATTTGCATTGTTTGAGTTGTCCTGACTGATTCTGAGTTTGCTTCAACCTGTTGGCTTCTGAGAGCTGGTTACAGTCCCCATTCATGCTGGCAGGTTTATTTATCCATGCTTCTTGGTCAGCCTTTGCTTTATATAATACAAGGTGAAAGTGTTAGGTTCGTGAACATTTTATCACACTTATGGATATTTCCTCTTTAAAAACCTGTCATGTCTGTCTTTTCCCGTATTAACATTTTTTACCCTAAATTCTATTTTGCCTGCTATGAAGACAGCTACTGGCTCTCTTTGGCTTAGTATTTACCTAGAATATATTTCCCCAGACTTTATTTGCCACCTTTCGGTGTCATTTTGTAGTGATTTGTAAGTATTCTTGGACTAATTTGTTTTACAAAGGCACACAAAGAGCTCTAAGATCACTCAGTAATAAATGTAGCATGAGGCTCAGAAAAAACAACACAAAAAACTATACATGGTACTGGGTTCTTTTCTTTTTTAATCTTTATTGTTCAGATTATTACAGTTGTTCATCTCCCCCCGCCCCACAGCTCCCCTCCTCCTAGTTCCCACCCCACCCTCTGCCCTTACCCCCTCCCACTGTCCTCCTCCATAGGTGTACGATTTTTGTCCAGTCTCTTCCCGCACCCCCAACACCCCTTTCCCCCGAGAATTGTCAGTCCACTCCCTTTCTATGCCCCTGATTCTGTTCTATTCACCAGTTTATTCTGTTCATCAGACTTTTTATTCACTTGATGTTTAGATTCACTTGTTGATAGATACTAGGTTCTTAAACCATTCTGAAAAACGATAGGAATTTCAGAAACAAAATGCGTTTCCTTCTTTGTGTGTCCACCTGCACTTGGGAGTTTTTGAAACCTGGCGTTTTCTTATCTTCCCGGAAATCGTGGACTCCAGCCCTGGGTTTCACCGACCTGAAGACCGGTCCGCACTGGGAAGGCGCTGCTCTCCACCCTTTGGGGGGTGTTCTGTGCAGAAGAGGAAAAGCATCCCCGCACGCAGTGGTGAGAGATGACTGAGTGCTTTTACCATCAGTGATAGAACGTCCCCCCGGAAATGCACGGCATTCAGCACCGCCACGCGCCCTTCAAAGCCACGCTCCCTCCCACCACGTGGCCATGCAGCAGAGAGAAACCAGCCCGTTTACATAACAGCTGCTGGTGGAGCGCTGACATGTTACCTCGGGGCCTTCCGCCTATAATGGGTTTTTCAAATGTGTTGCCATGTTCAGCTGATTAGTTGTGGGTGATCTGAAATGTCAAACTATTAGCCTTGACAACTACTGCCAAGGTTACTATCTTCGGGAAATATCTTTTTAATAATATAACTGTTGGTGAGTGGGAAAGGTGATGCTCAAAATACAAAGTCACAAATAAGTGTGGATTACCGAGCCGCGGGTGGCTGCAGGTTTTCATCCTTCTCGGGGATGCGGGATCTGGGGGCTGTTTTGTGTTTTGTTTTGTGTTGTTTTTTTCATTTCTTTCTTTCTTTCTTTTTTTTTCTTTTTCTCATGAGCAAGCCCCAGCAGCACACCCCGAGGTTTCCACGAGCTACACAAAGGTGGCTTTCGGGACTCGAGGCAGAGAGGAGAGGGAGGGCTGAGAGAGCAAACACTTTGGACTGAAGAGCGGCTCCATCAGCCGTGGGTAAGATGTCAATCACTTCAAAACCTGCCCACCGATGAAGGCTTACAAATGGGGCGGGAGAGAGAGGAGGTGTCAACATCCGGATTGGCACGTGGCAATGATCACGGTGTCCTGCCCGTCAGACAGCGTGCAGGGGGGTGGGCAGTCTTGGCCCCGAGTCCTTTCCTCATCCTTCATTTTCCTGCATCTTCCCCACATTACATCCGGTGTTTTTACCGATGGCATTCATAATTACAGGGTACTCTTCCTCGCTCTTTCCTCCACACATCACCTCGCCGCCCCCAACAGCTATCACACTGGGACATCGCGGCAGCCTGAGACTACAGGGCCTCCGATGACGGGTCACCCTGCCAGAAAGGGCTCAGCAAGTATTCTGTCAATGTATTCTCCCCTCTTAGGAAACATTTTTCCATTATAATCCAGGCTTCCTGGAAATTACTCCGTAGCCCAGGGAATTGTTGCTGGGCTGGGAAATGCTGGGAGAAGGAACCAAACATTACCTTTTATCCTCAGAGTGACATGGATACCTACCCAAGAGAAGAAATTAAAGACTTGCCCATGAGAGCAGCTACCACCACCCCTGGGAGCTCCGAGGGCAAGGTGGGACTGACCCACACGCTCAAGGTTTCAACAAAAGGGAAGAGGCACATACCGTGACGTTTTCACATTAATAAGCACTGAGATGCTAGGATGCTGTCCTTTTCTTGTTTTTCACAACAAATTTGGTTGGCGTCTTCCACAGCAATCTGTATTATTAAATGGGTAAAGTGGGAAGGAAGAGAGAGAGGATTAAAGGGGCATTTTATGATGTGTGTAAGTATGAGAAATTGTGCATCTGTCCTGCACTATTTTTTTTAGAACAAGAGGGTCTAAAACTGTGTTACCTTAATCCCAACTCAGATTACTAGGGGAGAGTTCGAGCACTGTGCCAGGCTAGGGGGAGATATTTGGGGGCACGGGGTCATTTGCTATTACAAGCTAAAGAACTCTAAAAAAAGGTTGCCAGCCCTTAAAGAAAGGCTGGAACTGCAACGGCACTTGGCAACAAGTGCAGGGAAACTGTCTTTCAAATCTGTCTCCACCCCCACCTCATCCCCAGAAGACCTGGAGATGCAACAAATTGGCAATCATGTGTGTGTTTTTTTTCCTGTAAGATGTATGCAAATTTCAGAAGGTGGTTTATTGAATCAGCCCAATACAAAATGGTGATTAAAAAAATCTAATGGAGTCAGATTCTGAAATGTGTTACAGATTTTAAAATGGATACATAGGTAGAATTTGAAGAAATGAGTTCCATTGAATGAGATCCAAAGATCACCAAACAAATTGTGTCGAGGGAGTTGTAATTTCTAATGTGCGTTTTTGTTAACTTGTTTCTAAAGCAGTGATCGCCACTTCTTTTTATTGAGAACACCCTCAGAATAATGTTTTAAATGCATAAAATAAAATGCAGAGGATTACAAAGGGAAACACCTTGAAATACAGTTATCAAAATCTTTTTAAAAAATATGTAATATAGGCCTGACTGGCATGGTTCAGTGGTTGAGCATCGATCTATGAACCAGGAGGTCACAGTTTGATTCCTGGTTAGGGCACATGCCCAGGTTGTGGGCTTGATCCCCATTGGGGGTTGTGCAGGAGTCAGCTGATCAATGATTCTCTCTCATCATTGATGTTTCTCTCTCTCTCTCTCTCTCTTTCTCTCTCTCTCTCTCTCTCTCCCCCTTTCTCTCTGAAATCAATAAAAATATATATTTTAAAAATATGTAACATAGTAATATGCATACTTTTTTATCAGTTCACTCAATAAGAGGATCTCATGGTGAGTTCAGTGATCCCTGTAATTTTGAGGTAGTTTAACTTCTCTGTAACTATAACATGATGTGAAGAGGTCTGATTTCTATTGATGACAACGTCACAGGTACTACTGATACTTCTGTGGTTTGTTGTCTACAGTCATAATTAAAGGAAATGCCAAGTTTCAGTTAGAGGTTAATAAAAAGGATATAATTATTTTCTCACTCAAGTTCATGAACCTCTGAATTTCAACCATAGACATTTTGGGGGTCCATAGACTCAAGATTAAGAACCAATATTGTTTTTATAAGCCAACATTTATTGTGTTAATGCTCTTCTTTCCTAAAAGGAAGGCACACCTGCTTGGTCCTCAACACAGGCCTAATCACCTCTTACTAAAGCCCATGGAAGCTCCAGTACAGTCTTCATCCCATCAGAGGCAATGGTAGCCAATCACAAAGGTTGAGACATTTCTCTATAACCCAGCAATCTTGCCAATTGGAAATTTCTGGAAAGTTAATCATTTCACCAAGGTAGTGGAGTAAAAAAAACACTGTTCACATATAGACAGCAGCTCCTCCTGGAATAGCTGTGGGGCCCGGGAATCCCATACTTCCCCAATTCTTCATAGATGCTCTGTCAGAAGTCTT
Source organism: Murina feae (assembly GCA_004026665.1). Taxonomy (NCBI): domain Eukaryota; kingdom Metazoa; phylum Chordata; class Mammalia; order Chiroptera; family Vespertilionidae; genus Murina; species Murina feae. Next base: position 13,747 of record PVJC01043277.1, read on the forward strand.
CTCGGCTGATGAGCTTCTGAAAAAGAAAGGAACGGATATTTTTTCTCAAAAATAGTTTTTACTCAAAAAATTTTAAATTAATATCCTTAAGGAAACATACGGAAACTGGACTGTTTTGAGAGGCAATATAACAGGGTAGAAAGTGTCATCAGGGTGCAACAGATCTGGGCTCAAATTCCAGTCATGTATATATTAAATATGAGCCTGGGTGGGTATTTAATCTCACCAAGCCTCAGTTTCCATAGAAATAAAATATCGGTGGTAGCACAAATCCCATAGCAACATTGTGAGGATGAAAAGAAGCGATGAAATGTATGCAGACACTTAGAACAGCATCATAAGAATAGTGGCCATTCAAGCAAATCCTGTCTTACTCTCTCCATACCCCGTCACTTTTGCCACCTCCCTGTTTGTATGTGGCTCCTTCTAGGAGCCGTACAGATGTCAATTTCCTCATCAGAAAAAATCCCATGTTCTACTCTCGAGATTTCTTACACAAAATATTCATTTAAAAAACATTTTCATAGCACATGTCAATTTCCCAGCAAGGATTAAATGCTAAGTTTCTAGGACAGAGAAAAAATTCCAAATATAGAGGGGAGGAAGGAACCAGAGCAAGAAACTGTTAAAGAGGGAGAAACAAGATGGCGGCATAGGGTAGACACCGCATATGCAGCTGTGAACAACTATTTCAGAAAAACCACGAAAAGAACACACGGACACCACTCGCACCCGCAGGACGGCTGGCTGAGTGAAAATCCTACAACCAGAGAAGAGTCTGAGACTCAGAGCAGCAGCGGAAGCAAAGTACAGAGGTACGGAGGCGTGCGCA
>PVJC01043278.1:0-14585 GCA_004026665.1 Murina feae
CAGCCTGCTTGGTGGGCTTCCCAGGCCCTTGGAGGGGCATCGGGGAGCGGGAAAGAGGCGGCAGGGGGTCGGCAGTCTGCTTGGTGGGCTTCCCAAGCCCTTGGAGGGGCATCGGGGAGCGGGAAAGAGGCGGCAGGGGGTCGGCAGCCTGCTTGGTGGGCTTCCCAGGCCCCTTGCAGGGCACCAGGAAGTGGGAAAGCAAGGTGGCAGGCTGGGGAGTGGGAAAGAGGCAGCGGGGCGGTCTCGGCCTGCTTGGCAGCTGCCCAAGCCCTTTGCGGGGCACTGGGGAGCGGGAAAGCAAGGCTGCAGGGGCCAGGGGCCTGCTTGGCAGCTCCCCAGACCCCTTGGCAGCACCGGGAAGAGGGAAAGGAAGGCAGCAGGGGACTGGTGAGTGGGAAAGAGTCAGTGGCCTGCTTGGCAGCTCCCCAGGCCCTTTGGGGGCCACTGGGGAGCGGGAAAGCAAGCTCTTGTGGGCTGGAATCCTGCTTGGTGGCTCCCCAGACCCCTTCCGGGGATCAGGAGCAGGAAAAGGCTGGCCTGACCACGAGGCAGGGTTTTCCATGCTCTCTGGTGGCTGGAGGAAGATGAGCAGTAGGCAAGCTTGGGAGGCAGGCCGCACCCAGCCCTGGCCACAGCTCAAAAAAGAGAACAACATGCAGGGGAGGGCAAGAGTCTGAGAGATCATCATAGAGGGGGTGCCTGCTCCAAGCCTCCACGGTGTGCCTGGGGGCAGACCCCCAGCAGGTAGACACACACAGGAGGACTTCTCTGAGCCTCTGATGCTGCTGGGGGCAGGTCCCCAGTGGCCACACACACACATACACACACACACACACAAAAGGCGCCTGGCAGACTGGGGCCATCATAGGACATCCACTGAGGAGTCCCAGACTTTCAGAGGGCACAGGCTGGGATGAGGGACTCCCTCCACCCCGAGTGCACAAATTTTTGTGCACCGGGCCCCTAGTCCTATATAATAAAAGCCTGATATGCTAAGTGTCCGGTTGACTGTTCAACCATTCAAAGCATAATATGCTAATGATATGCTAAGGCCTCTTAAGCACTCACTGTGATGTTCACTGACCACCAGGGGGCAGACAGTCAACCGGTTGACCAGTTGCTATGATGTGCACTGACGCTCGGGAGCAGACTCTCCCACTGGTAGGTAGTTGCTGCTGGGGTCTGGCCAATTGGGACTGAGCAAGGTGGGCCAGACAAGCTCTGGAGCCCTCCCACCACCCCAACCCTCCCCGGCTGGCCAACCTCCTACATCTCTCCCCTGCCACAATCTTGCACTGGTTGTGTCCCTTGGCCTGGCCTGTGCTCTCTTAAAACCCGGGACCCCTCAGGGGATGTCGGAGAGCCGATTTCAGTCTGATCCCACAGGCCAGCCTACTGGTGCATGAATTCATGCACTGGGCCTCTAGTGACTTCATAATAATCCTTGATATTTGGAAAGAGAAATCTCCCCATGTTATTCTTCTTCAAAATTGTCTTGCTATTTTTGACCTATTGTTCTTCATCATGCACGTTAGGCATAACTTATTGAATTCCATAGAAAACTCTATTAGGATAGTGATTGGAAATACATCAAATTTATGGGAAAATTTGGAGAGCATTGACTTCTTTTAAGAAAATATATATATTTTATTGATTTTTTACAGAGAGGAAGGGAGAGGGATAGAGAGTTAGAAACATCAATGAGAGAGAAACATCGATCAGCTGCCTCCTGCACACCCCCCACTGGGGATGTGCCCACAACCAAGGTACATGCCCTTGACTGGAATTGAACCTTTCAGTCCGTAGGCCGACGCTCTATCCACTGAGCCAAACCGGCCAGGGTGCATTGACTTCTTTTATCCTGTTGAACCTTTTGAACCAGAAGATATTATGTTTCCTTAATTGTGTCATTTATAATTCCTTCAATAAGGTTGTGATATCTTTCTCCATAGAAGCCTTATACATATTTTGTTAAATATATTCCCTATACAATTTATAATTTTTGGCTACCATTTTTTCCAGTATATTTTTTCACTATTCCTGTGAATTCTATTGATTTGCATATGCTAATATTGTATCCAGAATCTCCAGTGAACTCAGCTGAAAGAAATTTCCATCCTGAATCTTTTGCTCCTTTTATTTTTAGCATTGCATTATTTTTGTGGTTTTGGAATTTCAGTTTATTTTGAATGGGAAGTATGTATTTTATTTATTTACCTTCTTCTGCTTATCAAATTACCGGTTCTATCCATCCCATAGACCGAGGAACAGAACCAGGTCTCATATTGTTAGGGAGGGAGCATTCCCAGCCCATGGCGATATTGGGGCTATTGCTCATCCACACCTTGAGCCAATGGTCAGCTTGTTTCACTTTTCCATGTTTGACCTATATCTTCTGCCTAGGATCAGCTTTGTTTCACAGTTGGAGAGGCCTCCATAGACCTTAGCTTCAAGCTCTCAGCCTAGTTCCCGCCCCATCTCTCTTGGAGCACTTCACTCCACAATAACAGAGCATTCAATGACCGGTGTTTGAATCTCGCTTCAGAACCCAGCACGTTTGCAGCCTACTCACCACTTTGTGTTTCTGTACCTTTTCTGGTTACTAGCAGTGTTCACCTTATTTTTTAGTTCAGCCATGCGTCATCAATTTTCTTATTTTTTCTGTCATTGTGTTTTAGAACAGAGTTGTTACTGGGCTTAAACTTGCAGAGCCATCTTGACTAAAGTGTCTCAGATATTACCTTTCTTTTAGAAAATTTCTTCGAAGCTGCAGGTGGTATTAGAGTATGTTCCAAAAATGAAGCTAACATTTGCATTATTCAGGCTATTTAGAAATAAGATTTCTAGCCCATGTGAAAATTCATATTGGTATGGGGTTCATTTGAGGTACAAGTCCCAAAATGCTGAGATAGTTGGCATTTCTAAGTGTCTCTTTTCTGCATAGTTTAACTCTTAATAAAATCTCATGGTTTGAAAAAAACTGCTTTGCATATGATCCCCTCTGACTTGTCACATATCCCTAGCTGAGAGGCGTGGGGCTGGAGTGGTGTAAGTGTGAGAATGGGCCTGTTTTGGTCAATACCGCACACTAACAACGTTCCTATCTGCCAGCATTTGAGCAGTGATCTAGTCTCTCCCCTCTGTTGGCATAGATGATTAAGTACTCACACTGTTGAAATATTGACACTTGTGCTACATGGCACCTTTCAACTGACTCACTTCAAACAGGGTACCCTTACTATGTAAGTAGGCTAATCTGTGCCATCCCAGTAATCCATATGAATGCACTGAAATGGAAACATTTTATGAGACACTTAAGCTTATGTAAAGCTAATTCTTCTTATGAGAAACCTAAGACAACATTAATTCATCTCCAAAAAACGTTTCAGACCTGCTAAGCAGATGCACCATGTTGAGCCCATTAGGAAAAAGAAGAACACTGTGCTGGCTGCTCTTACAAGGGCAGGAGCCCGCAAGGCAGGAGGGAGGTCATGCACTGAAAACAGCTGATATGTGAACAGCACAGGTTCAGGCTGAAACTGGCAGAAAAGTGCGGTCTATGCTCCTCAGACCGCTGTACCAGGCCCCAGCCCTTGTTACTGGCCTTACTGTGGGGCTGAAAATTTAAATGCCTCCAGGGTCACCCAGGAAACATTAATGGGTGCAGTGAGCTGGTAGAGATGGCGGAGGGAAACAAGAGAGGGCTCACCTTCCTGAGAAGGGCTTGTCCTCTAGGTGGCTCTCAGTAAGTCTGGGGCCAAGCATTGCTTCATCTTTTCATTTTCCAAGGGGAACCGGAAATCTAAATGTTTAAGTGAGATCTCCAAATTATTAAATACTGTCAAAAAATTACATCATTTTAAAGAGGATGATGGCTAAGGCCAATGTCTACAGTTAGATTCCACACCACAAGTTCAGGACCTCTGCCTTGCTCATTCTGCAAACATCTTAGTGGTGAGGCAGCCACATTCGATCACAAATGTGAGACGTTTACAGAGGAGATTTGTGATCACTTTTTTTGAGACAGTCAAATTTTGATAAATTTTGACAGTAGATAAAACACATCAAAGTCAATTCTTACTCAATCGAAGGCTTACTCATAACTGTTCAAAGTCAAAATGAGAGTGCTCACATTATTACGCTACTATGTAAGGGTGTATCTGTGCATGCATGTGTTTGCTTTGGGGCCAGGATCCATGGCTCAGGCACAGCTTGGTTTCATCATTTCAGTCCAAGAAAAAGAAGAGGCTGCATATCTAATCTAATAAAAAAGTAATATGCAAATTGACCCTCACTCTGTTACACCTACAAGCCATGCCTACAAGCCATGCCCACCAACCAATCAGGACCAACTATGCAAATTAACTCAACTAAGATGGCGGCAGCCACAGAGCTGGAGCTGCCCCGGGCAATGGAGGAAGCCAGGACCCTGTGGGCCCTGAGCTCTACTCAAGGCTATGAAGTTTCAATTATAGAAGATAAATAAATCCCAGATACCTGCCAGGTTGGGACCTTGGGTTGCCAGGAGCAACCCAGGCTTCGAGTGGGGGACCAAGGAAACAAAGTTTCAGTTATAGAAGTTAAATAAATTTCAGATACCAGCTTCCAGCCAGGCACCCCAGTAGGGTCCCGAACCCTAAAGGGGCTGTGGGCAGCCTGAAATGACCCTCTGCCCCTCACTGAGGCTGGCCAGGTGCACCAGCAGGTGGACATCCCCTGAGGGGTCCCAGACTGCAAGAGGGCACAGGCCGGGCTGAGGGACTCCCCAAGTGCACAAATTTTTGTGCACCGGGCCTCTAGTTTACACTAATAAAAGAGAAACATAATTTGGTGTCACTCTGCTATGCCCACCAGCCAATCAGAGCAACTATGCAAATTAACCCAACAAAGATGGCAGTTAATTTGTATATGCAGGCACAGAGGGAAGACTGAAGAGGCTTGCCGCTCGCTGAAGCTGGAGGGGAGAAGCCAAGCCTTGCTGCGGCCAGACCAAAGGCCTGGGTCCTGGGTGTCAGACGAAAACCAGTGCCAGCAGCCAGGGGAAGGAAGGCCTATTGCATGAATCTTCATGCAATGGTCTTCTAGTCAGAATATAAAAGTCTAGTTTTCAGACTTGTTCTGCTCCTAATTTTATGACTTGCATCAGGTAAATTAACCTGTCTACATTCCCATTTCTTCACCTGTAAAATGGGTAATAAAATCCTATCATGATTTACACCTACGATGTGCTAAGTTTCTGTGGTGAGAATTTACATAAATTACCTTACAGTTTCACTATGACTATGCATTAGATGCCATTTGATAGACAACATTAAGGCTCAAATAAATTAAACAGTTCACTTTTAAAAGAGAGATCTCGGATTTGAAACTTCCACAAAAAGAGTGTGAATATACTTAGGACAAAATCTAAAGTGCTATTCAAAATAAAGTTGATATTATGTGCCAGTTTCTACAAAAGTACCAATACAAAAATGTTGTAAGCTGGAGATGGGATTCGCTTATTAATTGAGCATCTACTATGCATTAGGTGTAATGAGAGAGAATAATACATGAGTCTTGCTTGTGTTCAAGGAATTTACAATCAATTAGAAGAAATGTGAGTGATAAGTTTTAGAGATCTTCACTTTGGGTCAGATCCTTGGAGAATTTAGATATAAACTTTAGGCTCCAGCATTCTGCGGCTCGTGACTGCATGCAGTGTTTGTTCTCTTATTTCTTAAATGTTTTTCTGGTATTTAAAATGTTTATTTTTTCCAAAGCTAATATGTCTGGACCACAGTATCTGGTAATAAATTCTGAAAACATGGCATTAGGGGGCTTACAAATAGCAAATAATTTAGTTCTATATTGTTTCTATTCCCCTTAAAGTGTGGATTTTCTTTAAGGCTAAAGGACAGGAAAATAGCCTTCGCTACATTTTCTTATAATGCGTATGAAACAACACTTACTCATTCAATTAACATGTTAAGCCTCCTTACTCTGTGCAATGCACTATGCTAGTGCCAGCTATAAAAAGACTCTTTCAATGCATTGTTTGTCCTGAGATTTGGTCTAGTGGGGAATGGACATGCGTGGAGAGGCAGTGCCTGAGCAGTGGGTGGGGACTCTGGAGTCAGGCTGGCTATTTAAATACCTATTGCATAACTCAGGCAAGTGACTTAACATCTGTGTGCTCCGGCTTCATTGTTGCAAACTTGAGATACTAGCACCTGGGTCATTTGATTGTTATAAAGAGTAAATAAGATAACCCTCTGTTAGAAATATGTCCTCAGAAATGCATGGTAATAGACACCAGTGTACACATACATGAATGTTCATAGAAGCATTATTCATAATAGCCCAACTAGCCCTTCATTAATTAGTAGAACAGATCAATCAATCGGAGCACATTCCACAAAAGGATACCATAGAATAAGGAAAATGGATCAATTATATCTACAGCTATATGAATAAATATTTAAAAATAATAATATTGCTGCTCTGCCTGATGTTTCTCAGTGATTTGAGTGTCAACCCTTGCAACAAAGGGTCCTGGGTTCATTTCATGGTCAAGAGCATGTAACTGGGTTGCCATTGGCGCCTCACTCCCTGTTGGGGTGCATGTGGGAGCAACCAATTGATATGTCTCTCTCACATTAATGTTTCTCTCTCTCTTCTCCTTTTTTCTTCCCTTCCACTCTCTTTGAAAAAGCAACGAAAAAACTATCCTCAGGTGAGGATTAAAAAATAATAATTTTTAATTAAAAAATAATTAAAAATAATAATAATTAAAAATAATAATTGAGTGAAAGAAACTACACACAAAAAAATAGATGCTTTATGTTCTGCTTCTAGAAAAATTCAGAAACAGGCAAAATCATGGAAATTAAATCATATATTTTCCTGGATGCATAATTAAGGGCAATAAAGAAGAGCAAAGGAATCAATACCATAAAATCAGTGTATGATGGTTGGGAAGGGGTGAAAGTTACCAAGAAAGGAAGAGTGAAGTTGCCAAGAGTTCTTGGGGAGATTTCTAGGTATTTGGATGGATCTGCACTGAAGGTTAGAGTTAGGGTTAGAGAGAACAGAGGAACTTCAGGCCAGGGCAATAAAGAGCCTGACTGAAGTGCAGAATAGTGAAAGCAACATGGGAAAATTAGAGTGGAGTAGCGGGGTTGGGGGTGGGGAGATAGACAAGTTAAAGACCTTGCCCAGAGTTTTAGGGAAAATTAAACTATTTCATTAGAATCACCCATCTCTTAGCAACTGGTTACATCATGCTTTTTCTTCATCCATGTGTTAGCGTCATCTCTACAGAACTATAAGAAACCCTTTGGGAACTGATCTTGGTGTCACTGAATCCTTTCTCAGGTCACAAAATTCTCAATTACAGAATCCCACTTCCTATCAGGTTAGGAGTCATTCCCATTTCACAGAAGAAGCAACTGGGGCCTTAACAAATTGAGGGTCTTGCCCAAGACCACACAGCTTGATCTCACCTCATGAAGGGACCACAGTGTGGACATATAGCAGTTATTGACTAAAGCTGGGCGATCAAAAGCTTGGGAAGTATTTTTTCTTTAAGAGAGAAAAGGATGCAAAAAGAAAGTTCAAATCAAATCATTTCTTGCCTTAGGAATTCCAGGATTTTGTTTGGCTGGGAGAGATGGGAGATAATCCTTGCTCTTGTCTGAACCACTGGGCCACTGAAGACAACCAACTCAACTGTGCCCCCAGCCCCTCAGAGAGTGGTGCAGTTTTAACTCAGTAACCAGCTATGTTGACGCTGAATATTTCTATCTGGAATCTGTCATTTAGAAAGTCATTTTCAATGACAAGCTAACATTCTCTCCTCAGAGCAAGCTGTGCAAATCCCATTAGCAATACTAATCACATCTGAGCAAAGGGCTCCTGTGTTTCACTTTGAACATTCTACCCTCTTATGTCACTTAGCATCTGAAGAGAAACAATTGTGAAAACAAGGTAGTCCTTTCAGGGGACAGGTCCTACAAAAGATGCAAAGCAAATGTTGGTCCTCTGGTGGCTCAAGACCACCCCAGAGGGAATAATGTTTGGGGTTTTCTGGTTTTGTTTTGTTTTGTTTTTGAGAAAAGAGCTTTCAGAAGTGATTATCAGAAGTGCACAGGGAAAGAGGGGGAGGGAGTAGCAGCAGCCAGTAACACATTAAATAATTAATGAGAAACAATTAAGTCACTCTGGCAGGGTGGCTCCATAGGTTGGAGCATCGTTCCATACACCAGAAAGCTGTGGGTTTCTAGTCAGAGTGAGTTTGGGAGGCAATCTCTCTCTCTCTCTCTTTTTCTCTCTTTCTCCCAACCTCCTTCATCTCTCTAAAAATCAACAAAAACAAATCCTTGGGTGAGGATTTAAAAAACACAACAATTAAGTCAAATCACAAGAGCAGGGTATGACTGCTCCAAGTTATCATCTAAAGTCAGTTTTCTCCAAGACATGTTGGCCACAATATCCAATCCTAGAGAAGTGGAACAAAAATGTGTACTAATAAAATATTAATATCTATTTACTTGTGCCTGGCATTACCCCCTCAGGTCTTTGATAGTCACTGTCTGATTTCATTTTCCTGACTTTTCATCTTTCTCTTCTCTGCTTTCCTTCCGAGCTCTTACCACTATAAACCATTCTTACTTATTTTCTCTCTTACCCACTAGAATGTAAGCTCCCTGAGGACAGGTAAGTTTATTGCTTGTTCTCTTCTGCGCTATCTTTAGAATCTGGTACAGAGTAAGCATTACTGAATTAGTATTTGATGAATAAATGAATGAGCTGAGATATTTACATGAATTATAGCATTGAATTATCACAATTCTTTGAGATGGGACTATTTTCACTCTTACAACTGTGGAAAATGAGGTTTCAGAAAGGAACTTACCACAGACAGAAAGATTAAGTATCAGTCAGGATTAGAACTAGAGTTCTTCTGTAAAGGTCAACTTGCCCCAGCTTGTTTGCAGCTCAGTAGGACTTACTGCTACTGCTAGAGATAAGGAAATAGTCATGCTATAGCCAAAACTTATGAGTCTGTGAGAAATAGAGCAACAAACTTTGTGCATCACCTTTTTGTGGTTTTTGTGATTAAAAGCTTAGTTCTGCATCTGGTTGTTGCTGTAGTGTCAGTCCTCACTTCGGTGGGGGCTGGCGCTGCAGCCAGCTGGCCAGCTCAATAAATCCTTGCTTGCTGCTTAAGACCTAATTGGAGTCAGTGGTCTTATTCTCGTGAATGTTGGTCCACAACACTTTATGTCCTCAATGTTCTCACTCCTCCAAGAGCTGCGGATTAGGGGCACTTTTGTAGAGCAATGTTTTATCCCATTTTTGGAACGATCCAACCTTGTTGGGAGGTATATGGTGAAGTCAGTACAAGGTGGCCTTTTCTAGCCTAAAATATTACAACAGTCACATTTACCAGTGTTCTTAAACACAGCCTCTCTTAAGAAAACAGCGTAACTCATGTTCTACCAATAGAGTCCTTTGCAGCAAGGACTGGTGTAAAGGAGGGTGAGGATTATTGGACTAACATTTATGGAGCAGGTCCCATGTGCTAGATTCTTTGCATTTAGGGTATCATCGGGTCCTGACAAGGACTCTATAAAAATGCAGTCTGAGGGACGTGTCCCTCCATGCCCACCCAGAACCCAGGGCTTAACTTCATGCTCACTACAGGGGACCCTTGCACAATGCAGGGGCCAGGGGCACCGACACCTCTACAGTCTAAAGCTCAGTATAGCTTTTGGCTCTACAGTCACCTTTTGCATCTGTGGAGTCAACCAACTGTAGATGGAAAACAGTACTTTTGATCCTCAGTTGAGAATCTGCACTTGGAAATGCAAAAATACTGTTTTCTATCTGTGATTGGTTGAATCCTCGGATGCAAAACCCATAAATATGAAGGGCCAACTGTATTGAAAAAGATCCACTTACATGTTAATCATTTATTCAACATATCATAAATGCTTAAAATATATCGTGAGCTCTCTTGGTTAAAACATTAAAAGGCATAATCTTTGTCCTCAGGGCATGCACATTCTAATGGAAAATCAGATAGAGGATTATCTCCTGACTTCTATCCCAATATACTAGTAATTCTAATAAAAACGTAGGGTGTCATTTTCACTTTACAATGATCACCTTTTCTGATAACTTGTTTTGCCAAAAATTTATAATTTCATTTAATCAACACCCAGCATAAGTGAATATGTTTGAGTTTTCCAAGTGCTTCTTAAAATACTGGATTTTAGGAAATAATGCTATTGATATATATAGTCTATCAAATAGATTGCTTCTAAATTTGTATATATTTATAATTTTTATTATATGCTATACCTGAACAGTGCCTAGACATAGCAATGAACACATGAAAATTGCTCAATGCCAACCCTAGTGGGTGCAAAAAATAAAGCTAACAAAAGCCCCGTCAACCAATGCTCTCTGATTTAAAGAACTGAGACTTTAAAGAAGGAGGCTGAAAAAAAAAAATCTTCAGTGAAGTCAACAAGCCAGCAGCTCAAAATATGGCAGGAAACGGTATTTTCAGCACCCAACTCCAAGTAGGCATTCAATAACTACTTGCTGACTGGATAGAATTAAACTAACAGATTTTCATGATTGACACAACATGGGATAATTGCAAAAACCTATTTGAGGAACAACTTGATGAAGCAAAGTATAATTAAGTGGGCTGTTGTGAGAGCAGTGTAATGGTATTAGACCATCTTCGTTTCAGGGCTGCAAAGCAGCTGGAAGAGCACTGTGAAGTGTGGACAATGTGCAGGCAAGGGCCAAAGAGAATTTATTCAACGTGGTAATTTTTGAAACTGTTCATACAGCTTGTATATTAAATGCTGTGGAAATTGTTTTTGAATCTTCGTGACAGAGTTGCTGCATTTCATCTCCATGTAAGTCTGTGTGCATTTGTAGCGCAATTGCAATATATAGCAAACCTATAATAACTGCACCTCCAACATTTCTGATTTCATCATTAAAATAGGATTAAGATCATATCCTTAGAAATTGTGTTGTTGCAAGATGGAATCAAATAGTTAAGCTTCCCTGGAGGGGAGGGAGATGGAACCGGAAGGTGGTTTAACAAATAGAAATGCTAAGCTTGTGATCCTGAGAAAAAACTGTAGGCTTTTCCATTTTCCATTGAAATGCAGCCCTCCAAGATTTTCCTGGTGTTTGGAAAGTCAAATTGTCTTATTAAATTGTGCAGAAATTGTCCAATTCCAAGCAAATAGAAAGAGTAATCATGGGAGAGTGCACGATAATCTGGTAATATGGAAATTACAAATTACAATATTTTTCCCTTGAGGAAATGAAATATGCAAAAGAACAACTGTATAATACAATAGAACTGGTGTAATCCCTCAATAGCTACTGTTCGAAAGCTACGTTATCACAGTTGCATACTTCTCAGTTAATAACGAATGCACAAAATTAAGTTTACAGTGAATTATAAAATTCCTTTAAAGTTCAGTTTTTGCATAAAGTGCCATCAGGAAATATCATAAAAATGCTCTGGCAACCAATGGCATAAATCTTTTTAAAATGTCTGTGCACTTTCCTGAACACCCTGCGTTTTTGCTGTAGTGCTAACACTTCTTTATGTCAGAGAATTTTTCTAATCTGTTTTCAGCTTATTACTATTCATAGTAATCTCGGTCCTAAAGATATGGAAAAATGTAGCTCTGCCAAAACAATTCTTACAATCTTGATGTTATCTTAATAAGATCGTGTCTTGTACTTATCTGTGGAATATGATATGGATATCCAATTCTGGTGGTGATGATAATAGTAATTCATTCTTTATTCAACAATGCTTTGGTGAGTGATCTCTACATATGAGACCTGGGGCTCAGGATTTTGAGGGGTGTAGTAAGTACAACACTCAGAGCTGCCCTTTGGGGGTTTACAGCTTTAAAAGAGCAGTTGGGATCTCAATGTTTAACATTAGTTCTCACAAAACAACTTTCAGTGCAAGATCAAGGTCTTTAGCCAACGCCTGATTATTCTAAAAGCTTAGTCATCTCCCTGTCTCCTAGGACTTTGCCTTACCAATTTCACTGCTCATCAGTTTCTCCCACGGAGAGAGGAGGACACAGACGAGAAAACTCACATCGATATGAATGTGGGAAGTCTGATTAGAGATCTGTAGGGAAACGTCTGAATCTTGTTTCATTCACGTGAGTAATCTAGAATTGCCATGTGCAGGGCAAGTGTGCCTGTCCCGGGTTTTTCAGGCACTTGGTGTGGGCTTTCTTTGTTTATTTTTGTCTTGGGGTTGCCAATTCCATCCTCATGACTGTTTCCTACGAAGCTTCGTGGAACTCTTATTTTCTCCTCATATGAAGTTGGAACGCCTTGTTTTTCAGCTATCCATTTTCTAATGAAAACAAGTCACATAATCTTTACAGAGATGGCATGTCAGCCCAAGCTTTTGGAAGATGGAAACAGGCAAGACGCTGAGAATGAAATACTGTATCAGAGGCAACACGTACAAGACCAGGGCAAGCTGGTGGTGCTGTCCTTTCAAAGCAAGTTTCGAAAGCTCAGGGAAATATGAAATGCTTCTCCTATATTCCCTCTAAAGTAGTTCCAGGCAACAGTTACAAAGGCACCGGAATCAGGGATAGTAAATCAATACTTGAAATCAATCAGTGCAGACCCAGTTAACAACCAAAGACCAATCGAGAGCAGAATGATGGGAGTTTCAACAAAAGGAGAGCGGATTCTGTCAGGATATCCCATAGATGTCTGCTTGCTTCTCAATCTTTGCAATGCTTAAAATGCATGAAAACAGGAAACTGACCTTAAATGATGCAAAGTATATGAAAATGAAGGCTCAATTAATTGGAAGGGGAGCCTTTGGCAAGTTTTTGGCAGATTGTTCAGAATTAAACTTATGAAAAAGAATAGAAGAAACAAATTAAAGTACAGTAAAGCACACCCTTCAGAAATATGCTAAAAAGTGCAATTCTAAAATTTATTAGGGACTAATCTTTTAAATTTAACTCTGTAATACCCATGATGCTTTCATACTGTACACTGTGTAAAAAAATGAAAAATAGTGGTTTTCAACGACCACCATGTTTTAATGACAAAGTCAGTGAAAAGCAGAACAATTGGCCCAGATAGGAATGCTGAATGTGGCCACTTTAGGGCATGGAGGCTGCTGGTCAGAATAATTCAGGGGAAGAAGTCAGACTCCAGGCAGATGGTTGGGATGCAAGACGTAGGGTGGCTCATGCTGAGAACCGATGGAAGCAGAGTGAGTGCGGGTGCAGTGAGCAAGGAGGCCAGTTCACCTGTGGAGTCTCAGCAAAACTCTCAGTAGAGGATGATGTGTGCACTCACAGAGCAATATAACTGGGCAAGTACATTGATGAAGTCTCCACATATATATACATACATACAGAGGTGTGTGGGGATGGAATTGGGGCTGACAGTGATTAGCATAAAGTAGTTCCAGTGTGCTCTGAGAAGGGCTTGCCACCACCTGCTGCATTAGCCTCTCCTGGCAACCTCAAAGAAGGGACATGGTTGGAAACTCCTAGCAGAGCCCCAATGACAAACCTCAGACTTCTGGACCAGACAGTTTCCATGCTCTCTCTTGGCCATCACAACTTCAGTGTCAGATGTTTTCTAATTAATAACACAGCCAGGTATCCAGCGTTGCTCCTATTGTGTGCGTGTCTTCTACTCAGTGTACCCTTGCTTGTTGAACTGGTTTTCCTATTAATCCATAAACTCCTAGCGGCCACAAACCACACCTGCCCTCTCGGCCTTGCAGCTCCAGTCAGGTATCAGAGCTGCCTGTTAAGCCTCTGGTGCTCCGTGAGTGCCACCCACTCAGGGGGTTGAAGCAGGAACCTCTAAACGCATGTGTATGTCTTGAGTATATACAGAAGAGATGATAAATCTCCAGTCTGCCATGACCTCGCTGGAAAACTCATGCCTGCGGTCCCCCGGAATTGATCTGCAAGAACACGATCCCACATTTTCCTCACCCCAGTGCAAAGTCTTGATGCCGTTCAGATGGAGGGACGGAGAACAGCTCATTTAATTACCCTGCCATTTTAACTGAACGCTCTTTGACTTAATTTTATCTCAATGAGTATAAAGCGTCGAGAGACTCTCCCATAAACATGGAGTTGCTGCCTCTGACAGCTTCTGGGAGGAGCCCCCAGGGGCGAGAGTGGTGATTTGCAGCATACTCAGAGCGCGGCAGAACAGCTACAGAAATTCCCAGGGCTTAATTACTGCCTCTAACATTTAAGCAAGAGTTAGGCACTGAACAGTACCCAGCGGAGGAGGAAAAAAAAGAGGCATAATCACATAGCAAAAAAAAAAAAAAAAAAAAAGATTTTAAAGATATTGTGTTATTTTTTGTTGTATGTTTGGCAGACACCAACCTAAATAATTCATAGTTCTTCTTATGACTAGTATTATCTATTCTTTCTATGGCCTATACAGAGACTTGATCCATTTTAATCTAACTGAAATATTCTATTCAGAAGGTCTAAGACTATTATTTACTACAAAAAAGAAAGAAAGAAAGAAAGAAA
>PVJC01043279.1:0-14609 GCA_004026665.1 Murina feae
AGGTGTGAGGCCAGTGAAGGCATGCAGGGCAATGGGGGTAGATGGGAGGCTGTGAGACCTCAGGTTTCCAGACTCCAAGGCGAGCTTTTCTCCCCGGTGGCCTGAAGCCTTTGCGTCAGAACCACTTGAGTTGCTCGTTAGAATCTGAAATCCCAGGTGCTATCTAGGCTGCTCAGTCTGCACTCCACCAGTCTGGCCCGCCATTCTTTAGAGCTTCGGCTGTAAGGAACCAGCCTGGGCTGGAGGCAGGAGGGCGGGCCTGGAATCCTGGCTGTGGAGCAGGGCCCGCCTTTCTCTGAGCCTCAGGGGTTCCATTTGTAAATAGAACCTCACTGCCTGCCAGGTTGCTGCTTCTTAGGGGCCAATGGCAGTGAAGGCGGACACACTGGACCTGCCATGCTCCGCGCTTCACAAAATCAGCTCATCTCCTGCTCCCGGCCACCCTTGGAAGTGGAATAATTATTATCCCCGTTTTCCAGATAAGAATCCCTGAGGCACAGAGGGGTGGAGTGACTTGTCCAATATCACACAGCTAGTAAGGGGCAGAGCTGGAATTTGAACCCAGGCCATCTGGCTCCAGAAACCATATTAGTAACCACTACACATACAGCTGACGGTGGGGTCTGGAATTCTGGTTTTTGAAATGAAGTGCATCCCCAACCAGAGCTCCCCAGGGCCAGTAGGCGGCAGACCTGTTGGGCAGGAACATGGAGAGGAAGCAGGCCAGGGGGTTGGCCATGGAGCTGAGGGTGGCGGACAGGTGGTAGGCGACGGGCCCGTAGGACAGGCAGGAGTACGTCTGCACGGAAGGCAGCACGCCGTTGGTGAGCGCGTTCACAAAAGCCACCAGGCCGTAGATGAAGAGCAGGTGGGCTGGGAAGCGGGAGGCCGCTTTCTCCTCCACATTCTCCTGGCTCATACTGCTGTCCGCTGGGCCCAAGGGGCCCAGGTCCTCTTTGAGTGGCCGGATAGAGTAGAGGGTGACCTGGGAGGTTAGCAGGTCTTCTGTGGAGGTCTTACAGCGCCTGGGGTGACGCTGGAGGAGGAAGAAGGCCAGGAGGGAGCAGGCCATCATGAAGGAGAGCAGCAGGAAGAAGACTAAGGGCGAGAAGTGGGCAGGGAGGTAGCGGCTTTCCAGATGGACCATGGAGGGCACCGTCCCCGTGAGGCCAGGCACAGGAGCGCTGGCATTTCCCTGGGGAAGACAAAGCAAGGGTTATCGGACCCCTGGGTGATGCTGGGACACAGGGAAAGTCATTAATAATGATAATACACAACCAACTTGATGCATTATTATTAATTAGCACGTGATGAATAATATACACGCAACAACTGAAGTCATGATAATAAATGCTCATATGGACCGACTGCTTACTAGGCACCACACCTCGTATGCAACAGCTGGTGTGCACCTCCTCACAGCCCTGTGCCGTGGGGACCATTATCCCCGTTTACCAGGAACAGAGATGTCAGAACAGACTCGTCTTACCTGAGGGTCAGGGGCGTATGTGGCAAAACCAGTCCACTTGGTTCTTTCTGACTCAGCTCTGCCTCTTCCTGCTCTACAGCCCTCCGAGGCTGGCGACTACATATGCTCAGAGGAGGGCGGGCTGAGGACCAGCCCATGGGAGAGCAGCCCACCCGACTCGCTCTGTGGTGATGTGGCCTGGTGTGGCCAGATAGATCTCTTTTCAAGAGCTGCCTGCCTGGTTGGTGTGGCTCAGTGGTTGAGCATTGACCTGTGAACCAGGAGGTCACAGTTCGATTCCAGGTCAGGGTTGTGGGCTCCATTCCCAGAGTGGGACAGGAAGGGAGCAAGTGTTCAATGATTCTCTCACATCATTGATGTTTCTATCTCTCCCTCCCTCTTGCTCTCTGAAACCAATAAAAAAAAATTTTTTTTTTAAAGAGCTACCAGCCCTAGCTGGTTTGGCTCAGTGGATAGAGCATTGGTCTGCGGACTGTAGTGTCCTGGGTTCAATTCTGGTCAAGGGCACATGCCCAGATTGTGGGCTCGATCCCCAGTGGAGGACATGCAGGAGGCAACTGATCAATGATTCTCTCTCGTCTGATGTTTCTATCTCTCTTGCCCTCTCCCTTCCTCTCTGAAATCAGTAAAAATATATATATTAAAAAAAGATCTATTCTTAGAAACTCCTCCAGGTGGATTAAGGTTGAGGTAACCCAGGGAAAGAGCAAAGAAAGCTTGTTGCTACTTCAAATTTTGGCTTTTTAGCTGGATTGCTTACCGAGAGTCTGAACAAAATCTCTGCTAGTTAAATGAAACCCTGAACTCTTTGGTTCAAAAAGAGAAAGGATAAAAAGAGAAAGGATAAAAAGAGAAAGGATACTTGCTTCCCCAACCCCAATAGCCAATGGGGTGATGATAGCTGGTGCAGACCCCGAATCCGGAATGGTACAGAGGGGCCCCAGGGCTGATCTGTGTGGTAGGACAGCTGGTTCGGGGGAAGCTGGTGGGAGCCCCAGGAGGAGGGCAGGGTGCCTTAGAATGGGTTCACACCGAGAGAGGGTCTGAGCCATGGAGTGTCGCGGTCCTGGTGGTGTCTGGTAGGTCCTGTGGGCCCTTGCTCAGGTGTTCCTAGGTGAGTAAGGATCTTTGTGGCCAGAAGAAAATTTCCTACAGGGATATAGGGATATCCTATAGGGATAGCCACTACATTTGTCTCATCTGAACACGTGTATATAAAGGCTGGTTTTTCCCCCAAAGTCTGTTCAAACTCTGTGGATCTCAAAGAAAAAACTAAAATTAATGTGGGAAACCACAGCTCCAAGGCCAACAGCCCATGACAGCAGCCTCCACTGAAGCTGAGATGGCTGAGATGAGGCTGCTTTGGTCCTTCTACATTAAATGCTGCTGCGCCCGATGAGAAAAAGCTGGCTGTAAACCTAGGCAGAATGAATGAAAAACATATCTCATTGGTCTCTGGAAGCTTCAAAACGAGGATTTAGATAAATGGATCGACCTGTGATGTTGGTTAGGTGTCACCCCAGTTCTCTGAGGTATTAAAAATGGCTATCCTTGTTTTAGAAGGGGGAAGGTCACTTGAAACTTGCCTGGTCAATGGCCCGTATACATTGTAATTGTCTCTGAAAAGAAAGGGATCCAGCTGTTCTTTTATAAACTAGTGTGCCCATCTATGTATGTTGTAAAGGAAATAATTTTCTACCTCCGGATGATATTGTTAACATTACTTTAAAGGCAAGCGCTAAAATTCTCAGAAATACAGAAACTAATTCAAATGCTTCACAAGTTCGCATGATCTAAGATGAATCCTTAGTTAATAAAAGTTAGTTAAAGGCTGTTGGTTTGAGTAGAACACATATTTTTTTAGTTATTGATTTTAAATATTTTATACAGGGTATCTCCCCCAAATGCACACACTTTAACAGCTGATAGCTCAATTTTGAATATGAAATCCTATATAATAAAAGGGTAATATGCAAACTGACCCTAACAGCAGATGGGCTGGACCAGTCACTATGAGGTGCCCAGACCGTCTCTTGGTCCCTTTCTCCCCCCAGCTGGCAGACTCCAATCGTCTGATGGCCACCTGTGGTGGGGGTGGGGCCGGTGAGCAGACGGGAACAGCCAACCTCTTAGTCCATTCCAACCCCCTCCCATCATCAGGCCCTGATCACTCGATGGCAAATGGGGAACCGGAGGGGGGTGGCGGGGCGGGGCTAGCTGCCGGCAGCTGGGGAAGATGGCCCTGATCACAGGCCAGGCCTAGGGACCATGCCTGTGCACGAATTTCATGCACCGGGCCGCTAGTGTATTTTGATAAACACTGACCTAAGAATTATTCAAAGTGTGTGCATACATTTTTTGGGGTACCCTATATTTTACCTGAGTTTACAAAAATAAATTTATGTTAATAATTGAATTTGATGTCTATAAAATATGTTTCTAGAATAAAATGTCTTCATAAATTTAAGCTAACAAATGCTAATTGCTTACTTAGTTTTCATTAGGAATTGTGGTTTTAAGGGTTAAAATCTTACTCTGTGTGGGAACACACCTGTGGTGTTCCGAGGCGCACTGGGGCACCCTGCGGTTGGTTTCCATGTTAAATGGCGAGGGAAGGTTTGTGAAATGAACAATGCACAACCTTCTAGGGCAGGCATCCTCAAACTACAGCCCGCAGGCCACATGGCGGGTGTTTTTGCCGCCGCTGCCTATCCTGCTTAAAATAAGATATGTGCAGTGTGCATAGGAATTTGTTCATAGTTTTTTTTAAACTATAGTGTGGCCCTCCAACAGTCTGAGGGACAGTGGACTGGCCCCCTGCTTAAAAAGTTTGAGGACCCCTATTCTAGGGTAATTGTGTGGTTAAACAGTGCTCCTAAATTAAATAGCTGAGCCACGGGAAGCCAGGACAGCCTCTCTGACTCCCTACCAATGGGTGTTAACTCAGAAACCAATTGTCCCCGCGCTCAGAGTCTCATTTAATTGGTCTGGCTGTGGGGGGCCCAGTAGCGCGTTTCAGTAGCTCTCCCAGGTCTAAGCTAAAGTGTAGCCAGGTCAAGGGCACGGGGCCACCCAACACTTCGGAAACCCGAGCCCTTCGCATGGCCTTGCCGTGACCCAGAGCAGAGCGCAGGGTGGGGTCGGTACCTGTGGGCTGTCGGTCTTCCTCACGGTGCTCGGGCTCGAGGTGTTGTAAGGTGCCTCGGTGACGTTGACGCAGGTGGTGAGACCCGAGCCCTGGGCGAGAGCCACCAGGGCAGGCAGGAGGCCGCTGAGCCCTTCACCCACAAAGTAGGTGGTGAGGTAGTGGGTGGACAGCTGGCTCATGAAGGGCAGGAAGGTGACGGAGGAGGTGCAGTCCACCAGGGCCAGGAAGAAGGTGAGGACCATGAAGGGGATGCTGTGGTGGCTGCGCTGCACCCAGGAGGTGACATTCCAGAGGAAGGCAAAGAGGATGCAGGCAAGGGTGCCCACGCCCAGCACGGCGAAGATGACAGGCACCTCGGACACGCAGCCAGGCCGGAGGTGATGGAGCAGCGTGAAGAGGACGGGCCCGATGTTGGCCAGCTGGATGATCACCGTGAGGTAGGAGGGCAGGTACCAGCCTTCGGGCAGCTCTGTCACCAGCAGGGGCAGCTCTACCCAGATGCCGTTGATGGCCACCCAGGAGCCCATCCCGAAGGTGCAGACAAGCAGGTGTATCAGGAGGGCCATGGTGATGTCTGTCCTGAGCCAGAGGCTGCCACCTCCCAGATCAGCCTGCAGCAGGGCCTAAGAGCGAAAGACCAGGTGAGCAGTGTCACGTTCCCTATCTGGCTCAGGGGTGGGGAACGTCCCGCCCACAGGTCTGGCCCTGCCTAGGCATTAGGGTGAGTTAATTAAATGTTTGACCAAATATAGCAGGCACATTTTTAAGCTGATAATTTTGCAGAGTGACGTTATAAATATCCACATGGCCCTTGGCAGAAAAAAGGTTCCCCAACCCTGGTAGCAAAAGACTGCATTTTTGGGCCCGTGGTTTTCTCCTATCATTCCCTTCATGAACAAGTGGGCTTGTTGTTGTTGTTTTTAAAGCAGGAAACACAGATTCCTTTATAGCTAACCTTCCAGTAGGAAAGACTTTTGAACCATGGCTTGTGAAGCCAGAGATCACCAAAGAAAAGTTTCATACATTCAACGGCGTAAATACAAAACAGAAAAGCAAACGAAAGAAACAGTAAAAGCCATGGCTAGGTCGCTCAGTTGGCTTAGCTTCCCCATCAGGGCACGCACTTAGGTTGCGGGTTCAATCCCTGGTCAGGGAGCTCTTTCTCCCTCTAAAGTCAGTAAAAACATACCCTCAGGTGAGGATTAAAACAACAAGGAAATACTCCCTGCAAAAAAATGCAAGAGCAAGA
Organism: Murina feae; assembly: GCA_004026665.1. NCBI lineage: Eukaryota > Metazoa > Chordata > Mammalia > Chiroptera > Vespertilionidae > Murina > Murina feae. Next base: position 5,887 of record PVJC01043279.1, read on the forward strand.
TCAAAAGACAGATGACACCCTGGGGGGACGTATTTACAATATAAATCACAGACAAAAGGCTCATCTTGCCAATACATAAAGAGTTTTTAGGAAATTAAGCACAGAAAGACCCAATAGTGAGGTGGGAAAAGGATGTGAAAAGTTCAGAGAAAAAGTACAAGTCTTAAACATAGGAAACGATGACCACCTTCATTCCTGGGAAATGCCAATTAACAATGACTCCACGGTGTCCATTCTCACCACGAGATGGTCCCAGAGGTTACCTGCCCTGGACAAAACCATGCCTGCCTGAGGTTACTGTTTCCTGTGGCCTTGTTGGTGGTAGCACAATACAGAAGATGACCCAGGTGCCTCTCAGTAAGGGAGGGGCGGAAGTAAAGGAATGTCTGAGTTGGAATGCTCCTCAAGGACAAAAGGAATGAGGAATGCCAAGCCCTCCCAGGCTGACAGGGACAGGCCTCAAGGTTATACTGATAAGGGGACAAAATCGAGGTAGGTAGACAGTGTGCTGCCTTTTGGACTCAGGAAACACGGAGGAAAATATGTTCTCTTTGCTTGTATTTGCACAAAGCAGCTCTCAAAGAACACCCAGGAATTACTGGGGTGTTAGTGGCGCTTGTACAAAAAGATTTCTGGCCCTGGCCGGGTGGCTCAGTTACTTGGAACATTGTCTGGTGCATCAAAAGGTTTCAGGTGGCCCTGACTGGTTTGGCTCAGTGGATGGAGCGTTGGCCTGCGGACTGAAGGGTCCCGGGTTCGATTCTGGTCAAGGGCATGTACCTTGGTTGCGGGCACATCCCCAGTGGAGGGTGTGCAGGAGGCAGCTGATAGATGTTTCTCTCTCATTGATGTTTCCAACTCTCTATCTCTCTCCCTCCCTCTCTGTAAAAAAATTAATAAAATATATTTAAAAAAAAAAAAAGGTTTCAGGTTCGATCGCCATTCAGGGCACGTACCTAAGTTGTGGGTTCTATCCCTGGTCGGGGTGCATGAGGGAGGCAACTGATGGGTTTCTCTCACATCTATGTTTCTCTCTCCCCACCCCCCTCTCAAATCAATAAACATATTCTCGTGTGAGAATTAAAGAGAAAGATTTGTAGTCCTTTTTATAGAGTGCTGACTATACAAACAACTAAACATGTAAACATACTATTACAGAGAAGGTGACTACACATAACATTCCAACCTGGCATTTTCTTGTGACATTGCAGAACCCCCTAGCTGGACAGGCCCTCAGAGACCGCCAACCTGACCCTTCGGCGGACCATTCTGTCACCTGCTTACCACCTTCCCAGTGAGCTGTGTCACACCGCCTGTGCCGTTATTCTCTTCCATCTCCCCTCAGTATAAGCAAAAATAGAGGAGAGGCCAGAAGAGAAAATGAGAGAGAGAGAGAGAGAGAGAGAGAGAGAGAGAGAGAGAGAGAGAGGTGAGAAACAGAGATCGGCTGCCTCCCATGGGCTCCCCGACTGGGGATGGACTCGCAGCTAGGTATGTGCCCTGACCCGGAATGGGAACAGAACCTGAAACCTTTTGTTGCCCAGGCAACGCCCAGCCAACTGAGCCACAGGGCCAAGGTGCAGGAGTGTCTCTCGTGGCCTGCCTCACTCGGGAAAGTCTTGACACCACAGCAAGGTTTCACACCCAGAATTGGCTCTCAGGTCCCCCTCTCCCTCCTCCTCCTCGCAGACACAATCCGCCCTTCTGACTCGCCTCTCCTCCACTTTAGGAAGCGCTGCCGCAGAATGCAGTCTGACCTGCTTTCAATCCCATCCAATCCACCGCCTCCTGGCCGGGCCCTGTGGAGAAGACCAGCTCCAGGTAATGGCTGCCTGCTGGGCTGCTCCCCTCTGCCTGTGCTGTGCTGAGCCTGGAGCCTCCCGTAGGGCCCTGCGTCCCCAGGATGCCCAGCGCTGGGCCCCCGCTGCCCTTCGTGTCAGGGTTTCTGGTGTGGACACATCCAGGCGCGTTTCTGGGGAGACGGAAGCTCTTGGAGGGCAGAGGGCTGCGTTGGGATCTGGCTCGGAAGGCAGAAGAGCTGTGCAGAGGACCTAGCTCAGGATCTGTAAATCGGTCACCCCTTGGCCATAGCCAGACAGCAGGCGTGTTCTTTTGGTTTGCTGTCTGTCATAGACAATCAGTTACTGAAATCCGCAGGTTGGGAAGTGGCATCCAAAGCTCAAGATTTCTGGGTCCTTGGAATGTTATGTCAAATCTCACAATAAACATGGGGGTGGGGGCGAGGTGTATTTTATGTCTTCAGTTTAAAATTTTTCATTTCTCTAGTAATTCATTTTCACGGTAAAAGTAACAATTCAAGAGTTTGCAACAGATTAGAAATAAAGACTAGAGCTTGCCATGGGGGAAATGCAAGATGTTTGGTTTGTTGAGAATGTTCTGGAAGACCACACCAGGCCTACACATCCACTGGCAACCACCACTCTTGGCCCTCTTCCATTTAGGGTACTTGCCTGGGCCTCACCAGGCCCGTAGGCCCTGGGACCCCTTATTTCTGAGTCCCCAGGACCTCTCACTAGCTGGGGGCAAACTGGGAGCTGGAATCCAGTCTTGGGCCTCTCTCTCAGTCCCAGACTCCAGGCACTGCCTCCAGCCACGTTACTGATCTCTCTTGCAGTAAAATTTGGAGCCAACCGCCTAGGTTCAAGCCCCAGCTTCAACCCTTCCACGCTGAGCAACTCCCCGGCACCAACATCAGGACTGTAATGACCATGAACTTGCAAAGTGTTCGTTCCTGACACAGAGGAAGGGCTCAATAAAACATTCACTGTTCCGATTACTGTTTTCCGTATTTCGGCAAATATAAGAACTGCATTTGAAAACAGGCAGCTACCCTGAACACACTTTTGGATGCAACACAAGTAACTCCTGGTGGCAAGACGTTGTCCTCACTTCCTCTTACTCGGTCCATCAGGGATGACTAAGCACCGACGCTGTGTTCAGAGCTCTGGGAGAGGAAAGCAGAAAAGCCACAGGGGATTTCCCCAGAGAAAGGTATGAGGAAGAGGCGTGTGGGCGCCAGAACTCCAGTGCCACCACAGGCTGAGGCAGAGGTGCTGCTGGGACTAGATGGTGGCGGTGGGTAGGTGGGCGGGCGGGCCGAGTGCCTCACTGGACCTTGGCCAAGGCAGGTAACTCAATGGCTGCAAAATGGGGCCAGGTCTTCCTGGAGGATCCGGGAGCAGAGGAGGGAGAGGATCTCTTTCAAACACCAAGAGGTCTGGGGTGTGAGGGCGATCTGGCTGCGACATCTGTCACCCCATTGATCTCCGAGGCTGACTCAGCTGACCTGGCTGGTCAGGTGGGTGTCTCCATCCTCCCGCACTGGTCCCTGTGCATCCCCCTCGAAGCTGCAGGGTCTCAGACGAAGGGGACAACCTTCCCTGCGAGAGGAGAGGGCCACTCTTTGGTCCTGGATATCTGAGTAGCTGCGCCCCCTTTCTGGAACCTCCAAACAAGCTCTGGTGCTGCGCCTCAGCTCCCCACTGCGCTGTTCAACACCCAGAAGCTGGCCATGGCTGCCCTCTCCGCCTGAGGCCAGACTCGCGTGTAAAGCAGGCAGAACCCCACGGAAACAGCTGCCCTGTGCCAACTCCACAGGGTTCTGATTACTGTTTGTGAAACACGATGGAAGGAAGAAACAGGTGGAGCATGTGTGCTAGTCCAAGGGGGAGGCTGCCAGGTGCTCATTAGCCATTCTTTCTTTCTCCCTTAGTTGTTCCCCAGACCAGGATTTTGGTTGGGCAAATAGCCACCGAGCTACAGGATGGCATTTCCCAGGCTCCCTGGTCGCTAGGCATGGCCATGTGATCGAGCCCAGACTACGAAGTGGTAAGGGACTTGAGAACTCTCCTTAGAGATAAGGGAGCGTGCCGTCCTCTTCCTCTATCCTGCTGTCTAGAACTTGATGTGATGCCAGCACTCCAGCAGCCTCGCTACCCCACGGAGGATGGGGTGGGGCTGGATGGAGACTAGACCTCCTCCGGATTCTGTAGCCTAAAGCCGCCACACGAGCCCCGCCCTGCCTGCCACTGAATTATTTTGCTTATTTAATGTTGCTTAAGCTGTAAATAAGCTTCTCTTTTGCTTGACACTCTTATTTTATATGCAGCAAAACACTGCCTGAAAGTGTTCAGAAAGATATACTCAAGGTTGTATCCTGACGAATTATAGTAACCGGAATGGAATGAGTGTACTCATCTCCGTGACTGCTAATGCCCCAGCTAAGAAAGCTCCTTCCCCAACCAGGATTTGATAAAAAACCAAAATCAAACACAATTAGTGACTGAGAGACATCTCACAGAGGCCCCAAAAGATGAGGAGTATCCGTGGGGCAAAGGTCTGTCCCAGGCCCTGACAGCAGGAGGTGCTGGACGCAGAGGTGATAAATGCCACGCCTGATCAATAGGAATAAGTGAACAATTAAAGGAGGCGGCGAATGCACAGAAGCCGGTTACCTTTATCATCCGAGAAGCTATTAAGCTAATGAGAGAGTTCAGCGAGGAGGCCGGTTACACATTTACGAGCCTGTAGTTTTCCTGCGTGGAACCACCTGCAGAAAACAGGACTTGCTGTGGAGTCGTCATTCGGGAGAAGCCGATAAAGCTGGGTTTCTTTCTTACTTAACCCCACACCCTCCAACAAATCCATTGCAGATGCATCAAATACTTTTTAAATTAAAAAAAAATGCTGGTCCCATTAGATTCTAATGAGCTGGAAAATTCCTACCGCCTGGCGACGTCACAGCGCAACCCGTTCCTCGTGTGTTTGCGGCGATGTTGGCGCAAATAAAGCTGGTGTGCGGCCAGTCCAATAAGAGCACAGCTCACACCAGTGTGTACAGTGCGTAATACTTGACAATGATAATCAACGACTGTTGCCGGCTTATGCACTTACTATATGACTTACTATTTTGGAGTCTACTCTTTCTCCGTATTAAAACAAAAGCTTTCTGTAAGGCAGTACGCCATGTGACGTCGGCAGCAGCCTCACACATCTCGTTTCCCACACCTCTCAATTGCATCATCTGCTCTTGTACGTGAACTAATCTTGTGAAGTTTTGTACAGTAACACGCTGAACAGGCTTGTAGCCTAGGCGTGTAGGTTATATATACCCTCTAGGTTTGTGTAACAATAACAACCCTTCTCAGAATGTCCGTTGTTAAGTGGCACGTGACAGTAATAAAACTACCCAGAGAACATCATATAGATAACAGATTTGGCAAAGGACCTGGGGCAGAAATGAGCCTGGGGCAGAAATGAGCCTGGGCCAGTACGGCTGGAGTAGAGAGTGGGCTTGATGGGAAGATGGGGGCAGGCAGGAAGGTCAGGAGCCTGGGTTTCATTTACGGGCAATGGGTCCCCTGCACTGAGAGCCCAGATCTCCACGCCCCACAGAGCTGAGTGCTCTGGATTCTGGTCAGGTCCCCCGCACAGACGTGGGGTTTGGCTGAGTCTGTTTCCTTACCTGGAAAACAGTCAGCACTTGTCTCCTTGATGGCTCCCCTGCCTTGGCCCACGCTCAGCCAGCCACGCCGAGTGCCATGTGCTTTGGGTGGAGGGACACAGCCATCAGTGACAAGGAGAGGGGCAACGTCGATGACAGTGGGCGAGGGAACTGCTTGCGAGCGGCCCGGTCGCTTTTAGAGAACGAAGGAGCTGCTCAGCATGACTAATACTCAGAGTACGTTGAATGACTATCTCTGTTTTCTATTTCTTACATATAGTGACCTTCCAGCTCTTGCTCACTCACTTAACCGGTATTTATCGGGCACTTGCTGTGCGCTAGACAACAATCTCTGCTCTCAGGGAAGCGTGGGAGGCAGTCATAAGCAAAACAACAGAAACATCAAGCAAGACAGCCACTGATAAGGGCTGTGGAGGAAGGGGAAGCTGGGAGGAGCGGGCGATCATGGAGGCTGGCTGCAATCGCACATGGAATTGTCCGAGGGAACACGAAGGAAAGGTGGGAGTGAGCCCTGTGAGGGGAAAGAGTAGTCCAAGGGGAAGGGATAGCAGGTGCCAAGGTCCTGTGGTGGGCCTCGCCTGCCATGTCTCAGAAACAGATCTTGGTGTTGGAAGAAGAGCCAGGAGCTACGGCAGTGTGAATGGAGATAGGCAGGTCACATAGGGTCTTGTAGGCAAGAGTGTAGGTGTTTTCTCTGAGCCAAAATCCTCATTGCTAGGCAGAGGTGGGACCAGCTCACTGTAATTTAATATCTATCTAATCTAATAAAAGAGTAATATGCAAATTAACCATCACTCTGAGACACCTAGGCCATGCCCATCAGCCAAGCCATGCCCCCAATCAGAGCGACTATATGCAAATTAACCCAGCCAAGATGGCGGTTAATTTGTATACACAGGTACGGAGCGAAGGCTGAAGACAGCCTAGAAGGAAGCCAAGTGCTGTCGAAGGGAGCCAAGCGGCAGAGAAGGGAGGAAGCGAGGCAGCAGAGAAGGGTGCAAAGCCTGCTTTGGCGGGCTTCGTGCCCTTCTCTGCTTTGCTCTGGCTCAGGAAGCCCTATTCTCTCAGGAATAGGCTGAGGAAGCCCTATTCTTGCAGGAATCTTACTGCAATGGGCCTCTAGTATGTGTGTATGTATACACACACATACACACACACATATATATAGACATACATACATATTAGGGGCCTGGTGCACAAAAATTTGTGTACTCGGGGTGTCCCTCAGCCCAGCCTGTGCCCTCTTGTAGTCTGGGACCCCTCAGGGGATGTCCATCTGCTGGCGTGCCTGGCCAGCCTGGGTGAGGGGCTGATGGCTATTTTCAGGCTGGCCAAGCCCCCCAGTGTGGACCCTTACCCTATTGGGGTGTGGCCAGCCTGGGTAAGGGTCTGCGGGCTGTTTTCAGGCTGCCCACAGTCCCTTCAGGTTTTGGGTTCCTACTGGGGTGCCTGGGAAGCCTGGGTGACGGGCTGAGGGGCGTTTTCAGGCTGCCCACAGCTCCCATTGACCCAACGTCCCAGCAAGGCTGGCTGGAAGCAGGTTTTTGGGGTTTATTTATCTTCTATAATTGAAACTGTTGCTTTAAGCAGAGGCCTAGGCAGGTAAGGAAGCCTCCTATTTGCTTCAGCTCCGTGGCTTCTATAATTGCAATTATGTTGCCGTGAGTAGAGAGAGGCCCAGCCGGCCTAGGCAGACAGTTTACTTCTGGTGCAACGGAAGCCTCTTGTTTACTCTAGCTCTGTGACTGCCAGCCTCCATCTTGGCTGGGTTAATTTGCACACAGCCACTCTGATTGGCTGGTGGGCGTGGGTTAGGCATCCTGGCGAAACAGTCAATTTCAATATTACTCTCTCTCTCTCTATATATATAAATATATATATATAAATATATATATATAAATATATATATATATATATATATATATATATATATTGATTTCAGAGAGGAAGGGAGAGGGAGAAAGAAATAGAAACGTCAATGATGAGAATCATTGATCAGCTGCCTCCTGCACACCCCACACTGGGGATCGAGCCCAAAACCTGGGCATGTGCCCTGACCAGAATCAAACCAATACCTCCTGTTTCATAGGTGATGTTCAACCACGGAGCCGTGCTAGCTGAAGCAGAAGTGAAACCTATTAATCTGTTAGGAAGCTGGTGTAGTAATTCAGGTAAAAAAAAGATAATATAGTAACCATAACAATAATAGCAACTACAATAGTTTATTGGCTACTTATTTTGCCAGGCCCTCTGCTAAGCACTTTATACACATTATCCATCAAATCCCCTCAGGAATCCCAAGGCAGGCATTGTGATTATCTCCATGTTATAGAGTATGAAACTGAGGCACAGAGAGGGCAAGTGATTTACCTAAGGTCACACAGCTGTTCATTTGGGAGCTGAGATTCGAGCCCAGGCAGGTCTGACTGTGGACTCAGCCCTCTTAGCCAGCCTGGGGTGAGTGCGTGATGAAGGCTGCAGGGACTGAGCTGAACAGAATCCTTTTTCACTAACCCAGCCTCCGCAGCTTGTGGGCCGGGAAGGCGGCAGGCCCTGGAGAACCTTCTGCCATTGTGGGAGACCAGAAACCAAAGGCTGGGCTTTGAATGAGACACATTTGAAGGCGCTTTGAAGGCGCTTCCATAAAAGGTGGGCAAACGCAGAAGCCAGGAGAGCCCCAGGCAGGAGGTCTTCTTCGAATTGAATTCTTGCATCAAAAGCCCAAGGGAGGAAGGATGTGGGAGGGGCACCTCTAGTGTGTGCCTGGGACATCTCCTCCCCCACCAGGCAGGAAAGGTCCTGTCTGACCTTGACCTTCAGAGCCCAAGCAGCCTCCTCTCCTGGGCTCTTTCCCGCCCTCTGCTTTAGTCCTTCACAGAGTGGTGGGGCATCAGCTGCTACCAGCGTGTGTCTGTGTCTCTGTTGAGTGAGGGTCCTCCCACAGGGAGTGTCATCCAGGAGAGCAGAGCCCTGTCCTCTCCCCCCCGTGTCCAGGTGGCCATCTGGACTGCCAGTGCCCGGGCCACCAACCGAGCCTGCCTTCGCCATGTGAGCCAAGTTGGCCAGGGTGGTCCCGGGCAGTGCCAAGGTCTGCCAAGGTCTGGACAAGGATTTGAGTCAATGTTGTCTCAGGTGTCAAGCTGCTGGATAAGTTGGTTCAGAGCCTTTGGTGAGTCCTGCAGGCCCTTCCCCCTCTCAGGGGCTGTTCCCTCCCCCCCCCCCCCCCCCCCCCCCCCCC
>PVJC01043280.1:0-14414 GCA_004026665.1 Murina feae
AAGGTCTATGGGAATACTGACCACAGAGGGTGCTCTTGGGGCCCCAGAAGATCTGATCAAAATCCTCTAGGCTGTCCCAGGAGTTCAGGAGGGTATAAACACGTTTGAGGACCATCTCCAGTACTCTAGGATAAATGTCAAGGATGGCACTGTCAACTCACCAAATCCTGCCTATTACGGGATCCACCACTACCTACTCCACTGGGATCTTTTCTCACCCTGTCGTCTCTGTCCATTCATAGTTCAGCCTCTTTCCACCATGAAATTTCATATCTGGGGGCAGATCCTTCCAAGAGTCCGCAGCTATTGTCAGGGGTAGTCCTTCCTTCCAGGTGCTCCAACTAGCAGATGGAGAAAAGAGTTCAGGGAGGAATTAGGGATTAGTGATGGTGGCAGGATCAGAGGAGAGGTGGGAAATTCAGGAGGGATATAGGTAGGTGCTTACCAGTAGATCAGCTGTCTTTCCTTCAATTCTTTCTCTCGATGCTTCTGGAACTCGTCCAAGGTACTCTCTCCTGCCAAGCGGCCTGGGAGAACATTTGACCACATAGGTTTATACAACTCACGCTATCCCTGACTTGATCTAATCTCTCATTCTTGACTGTATTACATCATACTCTTGCCTTTTTCTCTGGCTCTACCTCACCTGATGTATTCCCAAAGTCACTCATTGTATCTTTGCCCAAGACCTATTCGTGATGTCACCTTTTTCAAATCCATAGTGGTCCTTAAGCAACATCCCATGTTTTCCTCTCTTTCTTTTTTCCTTAAATCAAATTCCATTACTTGTGCCTATAGATGATTATGAATTGTCTTCTTGATCACGTGCCATATCCCCATATTACATACAAAACCCCATATTATTGTGTATTGCCTTTGTTAAGCTCATCAATACTGGCCTTCCCCTTTCTACATCTTTACCTCTCCTCCAAATGACATATTTCATATTCACTAAATCTATGCACTCGCTATTCTCTGTCCCTTCCTCCACCTGATCCTTGAGACAAAAATTCTATGTGTGTTATCTTCAACCAACCCATCTCACCTGTCTTAGGGAGCAAATAGTTCCATGTTGCTACTTTTCCTTCACTCCATCTCACCTAGCCTCACCATCACATAGTTTATATTTGTTAACCTGACTTGTTTTTTTCTCACCTGTACTTATATTGTCTCATTCATCCCGACTCCAGTCAGAGTGCTCCCTGCCCTACCAGTTGTCTTCCGTGTTTCCTCAGCCAAACCAGCTCCTCATGTCATATAATTTATTGCTTCCCTTCCCCGCCTCCTCTCAGGGCTCCCATGTGCAAGCCTCACCTGTCCCCACCCTCACTGGTTCCCAGTCACATGGAGGAGATTCCTTCCCCTTTACTTGGGCTCTTTTTTTTTTTTTTCCCCAGAGCATGGCTGCACCTCCCATTCCCAGGGCACACCGTGGGAGGTGGGATGTACACATCATTTATTCCCCTCTCCAGTCCTCCTTACAGCCTTTTTATTTATGTATCATGTTCCCCTTGTTTCTCCCCCAGTTCTCCGTGGGCCATGCTCCCACTTCCCTGAGGCGGCCCCACTACTCCCTAAGCCCTGCACCCTCTTCCCTGAGGCGGCCCCACTACTCCCTAAGCCCTGCACCCTCTTCCCTGAGGCGGCCCCTCACCGGTGCCCTCGGGCAGGGTCAGCACGCCCTCGCCCTGCACCCAGCGGTAGCAGGGGAAGGCGGCCTCCTCTAAGGCTCCTGGGCTCTGCACTGTGATGCGGTCGCAGAACCAGGCGTCGTCCACCAGGGAGTGGTGTTTGCGCAACTTCACGAACTGCAGTGGCCCCAAGTCCTGGGGAACATCCTGCTCAAACTCCTCCACCTGTGGGGACAGAACCCAGTGGAACTTAGTAGCGGGGACCCGTGAGAGGACGCTTAACTGGGGGTGCAGGGTCCTTTGTGGTGTCCGGGGACAAGGCCTCCAGGGACAGCATTGCCTCCTCCCAGCACCTGGGGGCGGTGGGTCTCAGATGACCCATTGAACCAGGAGGACCAGGAACCCGGGTTGAGACCACAGTGACTTGAACACTGAGCATCAGCACCTGCAGCTGCACCCAGGCTCTTGGAGGACCTTCCCCTTTGACCATTGATCCCATAATGACACTTGAGAAAGAATGGAGCTTGTGTGGACCAGAGTCTAGGGGATGGAGAAAGGGATTGAGTCCAGCTGAGCCCTGGCTCTGAACCTCTCACCCACCCAGCTGCAGGCGTCCCTTCTCACTGGAAGTCCCGGCTGGTGCAGCTGTGCTGTCACTGGCTCTCAGCCTTCCAAGTCCTAACTGACCTCAGGCATGGAGCTCAGCCAGGGGGTCTAAGTTCCCACTTCTTCCACTTACCTGGCCCTGCGCTGGGCTCAGTTTCAGCTCCAGCTCTGCCTCCCCGCGCTCCCCGACCAGCCACAGCTGCACGCGGTTGAAAGACCCAGAGAAGAGCCAGGCCCCAGTGGCCACTTGGATGTGGTAGCGGCCCATGGCAGCAGGTGGACTGCCTGAGTGTCAGAGGTTCCCAAAGATTCCCAGGCTAGGTTTCGTCCTGCTTCATGCAGGACAAGTCCAGCGCTTTAATAAAGCAGGACTCTGTGTGCTAGTCCACTACAGGATTGGGCTCCACCCCAGATAAACCAGAACCTGGGATTAGCCCAGAGGGTGGAGGAAAGGTGGCTGCTCCTCTCCACACATCGTAAGGGCTTTATATTGTTCAATGTTTTATGGCTACTCCTGACAACAGGATTTCCCTCTGTTGTCTTTATTTCCAGTACTCCCCCTACCCAAACACACACACACACACACACACACACACACACACACACACACCATGTTGCTCAGATCTTGCACTTCTCTCTCTTTTTAAAAAAATCACTCTCACAATGCTCCATTTCTCCCCATTTCTCTTTAAAATATTTTTGGATTGCATAAATTCTTTCCATTTTATAGAAGAATTCAAATCATTTGATCATTTCTTATTTGAGCAGAATAAAGTAAAGGCTTGAGAGTTTGGGAGACCATCAACAGGGTCAATTCTTTGCCATCATCTCTTTCTCAGCAGTTGTAAGCAGAAGGAAGTAGAGAGGGATTCTCTCAATGATATGATAGAAGCACCACCAACACTCTTAGGAAAAAAGTGGCTATGCTGAGTTTTCTGGTGGAACAAAAATATAAAGTGCCTTTCATTTAATCCTTGAAAAAACTCAGTGAAGTTTTATTTTAAAACTTCTTTAAAAATAAAGACATTCAAGTTCAAAAAGATGAAGGGATGTTACCAAAGGCACCCAAAATACAGGTGATTGATCCCAGAAAGTGTCATGATTCATATCATAACCACCCATTCTCTATTTAACCCTCTGGCCGTTGGCTTCTGGCCTTAGATTCCTACTGAACCTTCTCCTAAAGCTTCTTTATGGCCTGTTGATTCTTAAATCCCAAGGTTGTTTTTTTTTCAGTGGTCATGGTTGTCAAAGCCTGTGATGCTTTGACATTTTGTCTTTTGGCTGAGCTGCTGGCAGAGGTGCCCATTGTAGTTCATTGACCTCTGGCCACTCTTGTTTCATTTGGGGTTCAGAGAGCAGAGGAAGTGCATGTCCACAAACCACATCTCCTTTAGCCTCGCCAAATCCTGACCTGTTTCATTTCCTAAGCTTGATTAACCAGTCCTAGAAGAGTAATCTGAGAATATACAGTATATATCCCTGTACCACTCAACCTACAATCACGAATTACATTACTCTGATTCTGATATATTGCACAAGGTCTGGGTTTTTACCCTGTTATGTATGTTTTTAAAATAAATAACAAATCATGGTAGCTGGGTCTGGGTGGGCTCCTGTCCTCTTCTGGCGGAAAGGCAGAGAGCACCAAAACCAAAGCAGCATGTTTAATTTATAGTCCAAATTCCCCAAGAAATCAGGAGGTTTCACCAAAACTCAAGATAAGGGAGGTATTCCCGGTGCTTGACTGGATTTACATAATAAAAACCCATCCCTGGCACCTAGGCTTTGAAGAGTTGAGCTGAAGGCATTCTCACCTTTTGGCCAGAAGTGCCCCCAAGGAAAGGCTATGCCCAGGCCTTGAGTTCAGTGGACATGACTTTAAGGAGAGCTATAGTGCCTTCCCTGGCAGGGGGCCTCCCACACCTTGGCCCACTTGTGTCCTTGACAGCCATGACATTCAACCACATTTCATTTTCCGGTGCTGTGCTCCACTTCCTGGGACTGTGATGACCCTGTCTCCCTCTCTGTTCCCATGGCCTGAAGCATTACTGTGATTTCCAGGGAGAGCCCCTCTATACTGTGTCCTGAAACCTGTCCCAGGTTGCCTGGCCTTTCAACTCTACTTTCCCATTTGTCATTGGACATGCCTCCTCCATTTTTCCAGATGGATGGTCTCAATGGATTGGGCCCTGCTTCTCGGGGATGTCTAGGGTGAATGATCAGTTCTCCTCTCATCTCATTCCACTCATGCTTCTTGACCAATTATCTGTAAATTTCTTGGTGGTGGAGAATCATTTCTTCTGGAATCACGAAAATTTGGGGGATACCTTTCAAATCCTGCTTCTTCTCTTCATACAGGAGGTCATGTTTTTCCCTTCACTTTGACCAACAAAGCGTTCTTGCCTTTCAGAAGATAAAGGCTTGTCCTGGATGGTTTTTGGCTTGGTGGTTAGAGCATTGGCCTGCAGACCAGAGGGACCAGGTTTGATTCCTGGTCAAGAGTCTGTATCTAGGTTGGAGGCCTGATTCTGGCCTGGGTCAGGGTGCTTGCAGGAGGCAACTGATCCATGCGTCTCTCATATTGATGTTTCTCTCTCTCCCCCCTCCCTTCCTTCCACTCCATCTAAAAATCAATGGGGGGAAAATACCCTCCAGTGAGGATTATATTTTTAAAAAAGAGGAAGGCTGTATTGTTCAACTGCCAGGAAACCTGTCCTTCTCTCTTGGTGATCAAAATCATTCAATGTGTTCTGTTGGTAAGAGTAGTCAGATTCACAGCTGAGTTGTGCATCTGTATCTGGAGATAACTTTTCATTCTTGCTCCAGGAAAGATCATCTTGCCTATGATCTACACATCACCTGCACGTTTCAAAGAATTCCTTTTCTTCTTGTTCATAACAGAGTTGCTGCTGTTGCCTTTTCCATTCCTCTTCTCTAGTAATACGTTCAGCTTCCTTAGAGGTTCCTGTTCTATATGAATGCATTCCTTTCCCAAACATTTGCATTCCATTCCCTGTCTCTCTCTAGTTTTTGCCTTTCAATTTCTAAGCACTCTCCAAGAATGTTATGAATAAGAATCCTTGTATGGAACTCCTTCAGAAGCCTTGATTGCTTGAGAATATTTGTATTTCACCTTTATTTCCAAGCATTCACCCGGAGGGAGTCATAAAATCATCCCCCACCCCAGGTGCAGCCTGACCATCCTGACCGTAAAACGGCAATAATGATGGATTCCTGAAACAATGCTGAGATCCTGAAACTGCTTGCTCAACCACAGCCCCCTGGCACCAGCAACGCCTGGGGGTCTTGGGCAAGACTGGAAAGTTACACATCAGCAAACGACGGACCACTCCCTCATACCAAACCCCTCTCCTCACCTACCTGCCCCAGGCCTTAAAAACATGGCCTGGGCATGGCTCCACTGGCCCCTCTCCCTTCCCGAGGCTTGTGAACTCACCCGTTTGCTCCCAATAAAAGCCTGGCTGACTTTTCATTTGACTCAGTTTTTAATTCTTCGACAGCTTAATTAAACACTTTATATTTCAATAAAAATTTGGCTAGATGTACTTTTAAAAATTACCACATTATATAACCCAAGTAATTTGGGGAATATGTGAAATCTATGACTAAGTGCAAAAGCAATGAGAAGGTTAAAAAGGGCTAACTCAAAGGTAGGCCTGATGTTTTGGAGGAATGGGAGTAGGAATTCATGTTAGTAGGCTCAGTGTGCATTTTTAATGACCTGCGGCTGAGACATTGCCTCCTTCCCCGAAACTGAATTTGCAAAACAAGCCATGAGGGCTGCCCTGGGGGAAGGGTGGATTGTTAACTGGCACCAAAACCTTGGAATACCTGGGGGAAGGATAGATGGGAGTAGCACTTCCTCCAGGATCTCCTGGGAGGGAGCATATTTGTAATACAATGAACTCCAGAGGCAGTTATAAGGCAAAATTCCCAAGTGTTACTCCACTCTGATTTGAAACATTCCCAGAGTCCTGCACGTGATTAAAACTGTGATTTCTCCACTTCTTCAAAGCGTCGCTTAGTTTTTTTGGTCTTTCTGCAACAGCAAGTATACACAAGCATTAGCAAGTGTGATACTCTATACCAGTGGTTCTCAACCTTGGCTGCACATTAGAATCACCTGGGAATCTTTTTAACATCTTGACTTCTGGGCCTTATCCTCCAGAAATTCTGTTTCTTTGTTGTGTGGTGGGGCCACAACATTAATAACGAAGAAACAGAATTTCCGGAGGATGAGGCCCAGAAATCAGGATTTTAAAAAGATCCCCAGGTGATTCTAATGTGCAGCCAAGGTTGAGAACCACTGCTCTATACAGATATTGTCAATTGAGCAATTAAGTAAATGGATGGTAAGTGTTGGGACCCAGGTTTCTTATTGTTCGAGTGGAAAGTTACATATAAGAGGGTGAGTAAGGGGCTAGAATCATCCTCTGACAATGAATTAGAATGGAGATATCAGTATAAACACAGGTATGTGTGTATATTTACATATAATAGTATATGTGTGTGTGTGTGTGTGTGTGTGTAAGCTAAGGTGACCAGATTTAAAGGGGTACACTATTGACCCGGAAGGGTTCTTATTTATTTATTTATTTTATTATTACTTAAAATATTACAAAGAGTAATCAGGACCTTTTAAAAACACTGCAGGACATGGAACAAACTGTTAAAAATCAGGACTATCCCGCCAAAAGCGGGACATCTGGTCACCTTAGTGTAAGCACACACACATGTAGTTCATTATTCAGTCAGGTGCGAAGACCTAGAATTAATGACACTCCAGAGGCAGTAAACAGACATAGTTCTCAGGCTGTGATTTCTAATGCACTATTCAATTAAAGGAACCAGGAATTTGTAGAGAAATGACTGATTCTAGGACTGGTGTAGAATATATCCATGAGTCTTTATCAAGTCATCTGCCATTAAAGGCTTGTGTGGCACCAATATTATTCGGTGAATATTTCAGTGGTGGTCTTCAGATTTCTGATATAATGAGTATGTTAAATGCTGGTCCACCAATCAGGGGATGGGCATCACAATTTAAAAATCTTTCATCCAACCTCTCCTTTTGTTGAAATTCAGATTACTTTCCCATCACCAGCTGTAGACACCCATCTCCTCCCCACACACACCATTTCAAGATAATCTTAAGTCTCCTAGTAGTTTTACTCAAGATTTTTAAAATCTTTATTATTGTTTGCTCCTATTTATTGGTTTTTTTCTTTTTTATTGTTTAAAGTATTACATATGTCTCCTTTTTCCCCGATTGACCCCTTCCTGGCTCCCCACCCCCCAGGACAAGCCCCCACAACCCCAATGTCTGTGTCCATTGGTTATACTAATATGCATGCATACAAGTCCTTTGGTTGATCTCTTACCCCTTCCTTGCCTTCCCTGTGAGGTTGGACATCTGTTTGGTGTTGTGTTTTTTTTTTTTATCTCTGCTCTATATTTGTTCATCAACTTATGTTGTTCATTATATTCCACAAATGAGTGATATCATGTGATAGTTATCTTTCTCTAATTGGCTTATTTCACTTAGTATAATGCTCTCTAGGCCCATCCATGCTGTTACAAATGGTAAAAGTTCCTTCTTTTTTATAACAGTACTAGGGGCCCAGTGCACAAATAAATTGTGCACTCGGGGAGGTCCCTCAGCCCGGCCTGTGCCCTCTCACAGCCTGGGACCCCTCAGGGGATGTCCACCTGCTGGCATGCCTGGAAAGCCTGGGTGAGGGGGCTGATGGCTGTTTGCAGGCTGGCCAAGCCTGCCACCAGCCCTGCCCACCCCGCAGTCTGCCACTGCCCCACCCACCCTGCTCGCCCCACTGCCTGCGCCGCACCCGCTTCTGTGGCTGTGCTGCTGGCCTCCATCTTGGCTGATTTAATTTGCATACAGCCATTCTGATTGGCTGGTGGGCGTGGCTTTGGCTGGTGGGCGTGGCTTAGGTGTCCCAGAGAAATGGTTAATTTAAATATTATGCTCTTATTAGAGTAGATAGTATTCCATTGTGTAGATGTACCACAGTTTTCTAATCCACTCACCTGCTGATGGGCACTTAGGCTGTTTCTAAATCTTAGCTATGGTAAATTGTGCTGCTATGAACACATGGGTGCATATATCCTTCTGTTTGGTGTTTCTGATTTCTTGGGATATATTCCTAGAAGAGGGATCACTGGGTCAAATGGGAGTTCCATTTTTAGTGTTTGGCAGTCATCCATCAATGGGTAAAACTGCCTCAGAAAAAGCAGTTTTGTGATCCAGGAAGGAGGATGTTAAATACATGTGAAGTTTAATATTAAAGAGGACAACTTTAAGAGGCAGTCCAATGCGTGGGTAGAAGGCTCCGAAATTGTCCTGCCTGGAGCCTGGGATCAATCAGAGGACTGAGTCGATTAGAAAAGGCTACATATTGTATAATTCCAACTATATCACATTCTGGAAAAGGCAGAACTATTAAGAGAGTAAATAGCTAAGTGTTTGCCTGGGGCTAGGGTGGGAAAGTAAATATGTCTAGCACAAAAGATTTTTAGGGCAGTGAAACTTCTCTGTGTGATACTCTAATGATGGCTACATGTTATTATACATTTGTAAAAATCCAGATAATTTACACCAAGAGTGAGCCCTAGTATATAATGTGGACTTTGAGTGATAAAGATGTGTCAATGTACATTCATTGATTTTAACAAATGTACCACACTAGTGGAGAACTTTGAAACTGAGGGATGCTGTGTTAATACGGGGGTGGGGCAATATTTTAAAATCCTATGTATCTTCTTGGTATGAACCTAACAATGCTTTAAAAATTAAAGTTTATTTTAAAAGACAAAATCACAAGATACACGTAATAATGTTTTTTTTTTGTTAGTATATGGAGCAACTAGCATTCTAGAACATGGGTAAAGGGGATAGGAACTTCATCAATCACCAAAGGAAACTGGCAGAATCTACCAAATCTGACACTCCTGTATCTTCCATGGGAAATCCTACTCATTTACTCCCATCAGAAATTCACACATAAATGTTCTAAAAAATGTACAAGAATGTTAAGTAGCTCTATTTGTAATAGCCCTATACAAAAAACAATCCAAATGTCCATCAATGGTGATAGAGTCACACAATTGACTATGATGCTATAATGAGGTTGGATAAACTACAACGCTACACAACAACGTGGAAGGGTTTCATAAACAATGCAGAGTGAAAGAAGCCAGACACAGAAGAGTACCTGCTAATACCAGTATTTTTTAGTTTAATTATATTTTTAAATAATCTCTGAAGATTTTAAGTATAAACAAAGAAATGGCTAATACTGCTATTGATATAAAGATTAAAGGACAAAACTGATACATAGTGGGTACGTACGTTGGGGTAGTGTTTATTCTTAGACCTGGGGCAGTGCCTGCAAGGGGTCATGAGAGGGTCTTCAGAGAATGTGTTAACGTTCTCTACTTAACAAAAGGCAAGCTACCACAAAGACCTCTTAAGTGACCTGTGAAGAATGAGTGCGGCACGCAGGCTGGACGGTGAGCAGCTCAGAAAGGACACCAATGTCATAATTTATCTGTTACTTAGACAGAGTTTTCCAAGAACACTTTTCCCCTGGAACATTAAGATCTACTCATTGTTTTCTAGCAGTTTTTGTTACTGAAATATCTGATTACCGTCTGATATTTTTGTAGCATTTTGCTTCCTTTTCTCTTTTTAAAATTAAGTAAATTTTAATTACAGTTGTTATACAAAATTATACCAGTTTCAGATATATAACATAGTGATTAGACATGTATACACCTCCAGAAATAATCACTCTGATAAGTCTAGTACCCAACTAACACCTACATAGTTATTACAATATTATTGACTATATTTTCTGTGCTGTACTTTATTATACCCATGACTATTTTTATAATTGGCAATTTATAATTTTTAATCCCTTTCACCTTTTTCACTCATCCCCTCACTTTCTGCTCATCTGGTGACCGTCAATTTGTTCTGTGTCTATGAGCTTGTTTCTGTTCTTTAGATTCTACATAAAAGTGAAATCAAATGGTATTTGTCTTTGTTTGACTTATTTCACTTAGCAAAATATCATCTACATCCATTAATGTTATTGCAAGTGGCAAGATTTCATTTTTTTTATTTTTTAAGGAGTAATATTCTTTTGCATAGAGGCACCACATCTTCCATTCAACTATTGGTGGACACTTAAGTTGCTTTCATATCTTTGCCATTGTAAATAATGCTTCAATTAACATACAGATACATCTGTCTTTTTAGATTAGTATTCAGGATTTCTTTGCATTAATAACCAGATTTGGAATTGCTGGGTTATATAGAATTTCTAGTTTTAATTGTTTGAGGAACCATGATATTTCTTTTCATAGTGGCTGCACCAGTTTACAATCCCACCAACAGTGCACTAGGGACTTCCTTTTCCCTACATCCTCACCAACACTTGTTTTTTGTTGGTTTATTGATGACAACCAGTGTGACAGGTAATGAGGCAATACTTCATTGTGGTTTTATTCACTTTATCTTTTTTTAAGTTTTTATACTTGATATCCTTGATTGACCCTCTATTTCTTAACATTTACATTTCCTATTTCTTTGACTTTTAGTTCTGTATTCTGGGAGATTGTCTATATTTGATTCTGTTAAGTTATTTTGTTTTTGCACATTTACTTTCTACAAGATCATTATTATTTTCATTTCCCCATAATTCATTTCTTTTATTTTATGAGGACAATATTTTCTCAAGTCCAAAGATTGTGATTACAGTACTTTTAAAAAGATATACATTTTAATTAATTTCAGAGAGGAGGGAGAGGGAAAGAGAATAGAAACATCAATCATGAGAGAAAATTACTGACTGACTGCCTCTTGTATGCCCACCACTGGAGATTGAGCCTGCAACCCAGGCATGTGGTATGACCTGGAATTGAACCGTGACTTCCTGATTCACAGGTCGACACTCAACCACTGAGACACACTGGCCAGTATTTATTTCAAAATGATTGTGTTTGCTGAATTATGTTTCTTAATGTCATCCTTTTTCCTTCTTCTTTCTATGTTGGACTTGTCCCTTTATAGGGTAGCTTACCTAACTCCCTGAAGATACTTATTATCTATTTATGATTATCATTGAGGCAATTTGTTGGTGAGCTAGAAGCTCACCAATGAGTACATGGACAGTACTCATTGACTAGAGAGTTCTGCTTTAGAATGAGGACCTGTTTCTCTTGTGTGTTAGGCTAATGTGCTGTCATGAGGATACAGTGACTCCAACAAAATAGAAACTTATTTCTCTTACACATAATGCTCTTGAGTAAGAGAGCTTTCCAGGCTATATAAGTGGTTCTGATAAATGCAGCCAACCAGCAAAACACCTATGGTGTTGTCTAATTCACATGGTTGAAGCTAGTTTTCTACTACCATGTTAACATTCCCAACTACAGGAAACTAAACAGAGGACATGAAGAGCAAGGCCATTATTTTTAAGGACATATTCTGTTCCTATACTATAGACTACAGATAGTCATATGGCCAACTCTGGCTGAAAGAGGGGTATCTGGGAAATGTATTTTCTATTTAAATATGTGTCTATTTGAGTCTTTGTTATTATTTTAGCATCACATTTATTGTACGTTGGGAGTAAGATGAGATAAAAGAGTAGGTTCTTTTCTCCATCTCAAACCAGAAGCTTGATTACATGTTTCTCCCCTCAAATCAGTGAAAATTTTTTTTCTTTTAAAAATCTCTCATTTTAAAAATTTACCTTTATTGTTGTATGTATTATAGGTGTCCTCACCCAGGCTTCCCATTTGATTGGCTCCTACCCAACTAAAGCCAAGATAACATAGGAGAGGTACTTTTGTGAGGCATGCCCATAGGAACTAAGATAGCAACCATAAAGGGGAGGTACCAAGCCTGGGAAAGTGATCAGATTCATTAAGGAACTCAGAACCCAGATGATCTAGTAAATGGATTGGTTATAGAGATAAACCAAAAGAAGCCAGAAAGGATTGGGAAGTTGATTGGTTGGTTTGAAAGGGCACCTGGGCCCTAACCGGTTTGGCTCGGTGGATAGAGCATCGGCCTGTGGACTGAAGTGTCCCAGGTTAGATTCTGGTCAAGGGCATGTACCTTGGTTGGGGGCACATCCCCAGTAGGGGGTGTGCAGGAGGCAGCTGATCAATGTTTCTCTCTCATCAATGTTTCTAACTCTCTATCTCTCTCTCTTCCTCTCTGTAAAAAATTAATAAAATATATTTTTTTTAAAAAGTAAGGGCACCTGGTTCTTATCAAGCCTGGGACACTACAATGGAATTAAACAGTGTATACAGTGGCAAATTGGACACATCTCAAGAATGCAAAGTTGGTTTAAGACTAAACACTTTATATAAATGAGTGCACTGACACAAACAAATCACAACACACTATATTTGGAGAATAACAAGCTGATTTTAATATGTATATGAAAGGTCCTAAGTCCAAGAAAAGCTGTCACCTTTAAAAGACAAATTTGATGGATTTATGCTACAAAATAGTAGGTGATTTAAATTATAAAGTTGCAGTAATTATGTCAGTATGGTATAGTATAAGACAGATACATTAATGAAAACACAGATTAGAAATCTCAAAAATATTTCCATTCTGATTTGGCAAAGTGACATATGCTAGCATTACAGATAAGTGAGAGAGGATGGACTCTTAAATAAACTGTGCTGGTATAATAGATGTTCCAAAAAAAAAATCAAATTGAATATTCATTTCACATCATATTAACAAATCTATCTCAGAATGATTATATAATAAATGAAAAAGACAAATTTTCCAGAGCTAGAAGAAGGCTACATGAGTGAATAGTTGCTCTCTTTAAGGAATATGTTTTCAAGTTAGAGATCATTCTGTTAGATGACTGGGAAGTGGGGACAGTGCCTCAGGCTAGTGATATATTCAGGGAGGGAACTCAGATAGAAAAGAAAACAGAGCCATAGCAATTCAGATCCAGGAAAACATAAAACTCAAAAGGAAATCGTTAACCTGGTGTTGGCCTGTGGTCTATGAAAGACCCTTATACTGGGGCTCAGATAGCAACACTGCTCTCTATGCAGCTTGGCTTCAGGTATTCATAGGGAATGTCTAGCTGCTCATTCCGGGCCACTATCTCCCTTTCCAGGTTGTCCAGATCTGTTTGAAATTGTCTTAAAATAGCCTTGGACTCAGGGCCTGAGAAATATTCTTCTGTGTGACAACCCAGGGGCACCTGAAGCAGAAAAGAAAGGATTGATCAGCTTCCAGTTCCAAGACACAGGGACCAGAGCCCAGCCCCACATTCTGAAATTTCTTTTCTGTTATCACTGCCCCAGAATTCCCCAAACCCCCTCTCACCATGTCTGGCTGCCGCCGGCCCACTTGCCTCACAAAAAGCATTTGAAGACAGCTCTGCCGGACATCTGGGAGTGAGCCCATCACTGTGGCCATTGTCACATCTTCCTTGGTGGTAGGAGGGGGCATCCGCATTGTGCATGGGGCATTAGGGACCCAGAACAACCAGTCATGCTGAGGGGGAAGAATCTGGAGTCAACCAGGCACTCTGATATGCAGGGCTCTGGCTCCCACGTCTTTCTTTCAAACATACCCTCGTCCAGGCACTTTCCCTCAGGGACCCAGGCTCTCAGTGTCCATACCTGGCTGAAGTTGACTGCTGCATGCTGGGCAGTGCATCTGAAAATGCACATGGTAAGGAAATGGCAGAGCTGAGCCTGGGACTGGAAGGACACAGGGAAACCTAGGAGAAGAAATACCAAAGTGTAGAAACTGCAATCCCTGAAAAAAAGATAAAGAAATAAGTGCTGATGTCTGGAGATATTCATATGTTAGAATTAGTGACCATTCATTCATTCAGTCAGACATCTAATCTAATAAAAGAGTAATATTGAAATTGACCATTTCTATGGGATGTCTAAGCCACACCCACCAGCCAATCAGAGTGGCTGTATGCAAATTAACCCAGCCAAGATGGAGGCCGGCAGTCATGGAGCTGGAGTAAACAGGTAGCTTCCGTTGCACCAGGGGTAAGCTGTCTGCCTAGGCAGCTGGGCTTCTCCTGGCTTCAGGCAACATATTTGCAACATTGTTGCAATTAT
>PVJC01043281.1:0-14592 GCA_004026665.1 Murina feae
GGCCCTCTGGTGGGAAACGTCCAGGCCTGCACTCACCAGCCTTCCCACCCCGCAGTGCACGAACCCTGAAGGGGCTGTGGGCAGCCTGTAAACAGCCCTCAGCCCCTCACCCAGGCTGGCCAGGCATGCCATCAGGTGGACATCCCCCCCGAGGTGTCTCAGACTGCAAGAGGGCACAGGCCGGGCTGAAGGACCCCCCCCACCCCCTGAGTGCACAAATTTTTGTGCACCGGGCCCCTAGTATATATATATATGTGTGTGTGTGTGTGTGTGTGTGTGTGTATGTGTGTGTGTGTATAATGTCCATTGTTTTGTATGATAAAGTATGGCTACATATGCTTTCTTTTGGATACCATTTACTTGGAGCATTAGTTTCCACACCCTCACTTAGAACCTGTTTGTCTTTGTAACTGAGATGAGTCTCCTTAAGGCAGGATATTGTTGGGTCTTGTTTTTTAATCTCTCCAGCTACTCTGTACCTTTTGATTAGTGAGTTCAGTTCATTTACATTTAAGGTGATATTGATATATGAAGCCATACTCTTGACATTTTTGGTTTTCTGATTGCTCTATAGCTCCATTGTTTATTTTCTCGTGTTTCTGACTGATATTTTAATTTAGTGATTTTCTATTATGATTATCTTTATTTTCTCTTTTTTATGTTTGTGTGATCTAGATTTCTGTTTTTATTGATTTCCTTCTTTAGAGAGAGGAAGGGAGAAGGATAGATAGAAACATCGATGAGAAAGAAACATCAATTGGCTTTCTGCATGCCTTCATTGGGGATTGAGCCCACAATGCAGCATGTGCCCTGACTGGAAATTGAACCGGTGATCTCCTGGTCAAGGGTGGGTGCTCAACCACTGAGCCACACCAGCTGGGCTAGATTTCTGTTTTGTGTCTATCCAGAAGTTCATATAAAGTGGTCCTTTTTCTTCTGATAGCATCTTATCTTTACTTGCTTATACAAGTTTCATCCTTTACTTCTCTATTATGTATTTGTTGTTGCAAATTACTACTTTTATGGTATGTGTTCATTACCAAACTGAAGTAGCAATAGTTATTTTTTTAATATATTTTATTGATTTTTTACAGAGAGGAAGGGAGAGGGATAGAGAGCTAGAAACATTGATGAGAGAGAAACATTGATCAGCTGCCTCCTGCACACTCCCCACTGGGGATGTGTGCGCGCAACCAAGGTACATACCCTTGGCCGGAATCGAACCCGGGACCCTTCAGTCCACAGGCCGACGCTCTATCCACTGAGCCAAACCGGTTAGGGCGCGCGCTCTCTCTCTCTCTCTCTCTCTCTCTCTCTCTCTCTCTCTCTCTCTCTTTAAATATATTTTTGATTTCAGAGAGGGAGAGGGAGATAGAAACATCAATGATGAGAATCATTGGTCAGCTGCCTCCTGAACGATCGAGAGCCTACAACCAAGGTAGGTGCCCTTGACCCGAATCGAACCCAGAGCCTTTAGTCCACAGGCCAAAGCTCTATTCACTGAACCAAACCGGGTAGGGCAAAAGTCAAGCCTTATGATGGTGAATGCCATCATTTTTTGTTGTTGTTGGAGGAAATCTTTATTACTCCTTTATATCTGAAGCATAACTTTGCTGGATAAATTATTCTTGTCTGGCTCTAACTGCCAGAGCCACCTGGCCAATTAGAATTCTTGATCATTTTTATCACAATCTTCCATGACTTTAAGTTTGGTTTCTCGAGATCTGTCTCTTTTGTGTGTGTACGTGTGTGTGTGACACTGTGTTACTGTGATTATTCATGGGCTTGATGGGTTTTCCCTCAGCCAGTGAATTTGAAGTAGTGAACAACTTTCTTAATTTAGGTAAAGCTTTTTTTGCCTAGCAATTCAACAGGTTGGTAGTTAGAGGCCTTTTTGTTTTCCAGTAGGTGGTGCTATGGGACAGGTTTTTGGTTTCTCTTACCTGAGCTGACTCCTTAGAATTGACAGTCAGCACTGTCTACCGTCCAAGGTGTCTGCCAGAGGTGTCACAGGTGCCCTCTTGGTTGCTGTTTGTGTATCTGGGGGTTGCCGGTACCTTGCTGCTGACTGAGTCTCTGCTGTTGCAGTATTGCCACTGAGATGGAGGTGCCTGCTGAGTCTAGGGTCTTGTGGGTCTTGGGCAGTGTCCCCATGGTATGGGGATTGCTTTGGTGGGTGGGGGAGCTAAGGTAGCAGGCACCTACACTGTTTCTAGGGCTGTCAGGACTGCAGGTGCTTCCACCCGTGTTGTGAGTCCTGCCCTCTGTGGCTGCAGGTGCTGCTGGGGCTGGGAGGTTGGAGTTGCATGTGCTTGGTAATAGGAATCCATCATGTTTTCTCCTAGTCAGTTGTTTTGCATTTATATATTTTTACTTAAAGTTGAAAAATGGTTTACAATAAAATTAAGCAGCTGAATAGAACTATGTATTGTATGTTAATGTTTTTTCAATAAAAAGAATATATGCAAGCTGTTTCAAAATGTTGGCCTTGCTCTTTATTATTTGTCAATGTATGTAAATGTGCCATACACTGTTCTAATAAATCAGAAGCCTTGAATAAGGTTCTAGTCACAGTTGAGGTCATCCTAATACCTCCAATGAGACATGCCTGAAATAAGATTTAACTTTACAAACCTGAGGTTTCCATTTAAGATGACAAGCTTTGTTTAAGTGATTCCAATGTGCTGTGATATAAGCTGAGAAAAATGTCATGTTTTTAAGTATTTATGTTGAAACATGTGCTTTATGTAATAATCCAATCCATAGAGGATTTTCAAAACATTTTTTTCATGTTTTGTTTTACTTCACCAGAACACCGCGGTAGATTGTAAGATAACATCTACACCTGGAGATAAACACTTTGACAAAAGTCCCACTAAAACAAGGCACCCTCGCAAAATTGATCTAAGAGCTAGATACTGGGCATTTCTTTTTGACAATCTTCGCCGGGCAGTCGATGAAATCTATGTAACTTGTGAATCAGATCAGAGTGTGGTGGAATGTAAGGTAAGTTTTGTGTGAGGCTTTGCAATCCATTTGCAGCCAGATTCTCCAGTTTCTGCTGCACCTGACTTGATCCTTCACCTCAGTGTATTAACTATTGTCGCAGTGCTGCACAGTACATCCCCAGAACTTGCTCATTTACAACTGACAGTTTGCCCCTTGGACCAGCCTCTCCCTAGCTCCCGCACCGCTTGCAACCACTATTCTCCTCGCTGCTTCTATGAGTGCTTTGGGTGTTTCTTGGTTTTTCAAGGGTACTTCGATTGTTGATTTTTGCATTAGCTAATTATGTACTTTTATATTGTGTGCAAGATTTGGTAGAAAGCTGCCTTGACATATAGTCCTGGGCAAGAAATCAAAGGGATGTACGCACACACACATTTTTAAAAGCTGTTGTCTTCATTCTCCCTTGATACTACTATAGGTGGCACTAGTGCGATTTTTCACATTCTTTGGTTTCATGTTTAATGTCTTTAATTACACACTGCTCTTTTCGTTGAGATACTTATCACTCCCCTAATTCACTCTGGGTAGGGAAAAGTGAGATTGATGGCAACCTGTAAAGCATCCTGGGTGGGAATGGCATGTCATCAGTGAGGCATGTTTCTATTTTTAGATAACCTTGTGTTTGTAATAGGATATTAAACAGACACACAGCATGAGCTGTCTCTAAAAATTCACTACAAAACCTGGCTCTTTAGTAAATACAAACTGTATACTGTATTACTTTATACTAAATAAAATTAATTTGAGAAAATCCAGAGCGATACATCTTTATAGACATATTATGAAGGTAGCTACTCTGTTTCTACGATGAGCAGGGTTGAGAACCCTGGCATTGGCTGCTGACCTCTGAAATGTATGTCTGGTCAAAGGAAAGTTATGCGTTGAGACAGCAGCTGCCTTTCCTCTGAAATTGGAAACAACCAAAACAGGATTTAGATCAGATTAGAATTATGATTCGTCAGAAGTAGATGTTTAGAGTGAACAGTAATTGAAATCATCCAAATTTATGGTTTGTCACAATGTTACTATCAACATACAAAATTTCTTCTATTTAAAAAATGTTTTGGGGCAAAATCATATCCATACAGTTTGATGAGTCAGTATGTTGGGGTAGATAACACTATTGGACTTAATTTTGAGGTATATTTTATTGTGTAAAGTGAGTATGTGGGCCTAGATAATCTCTAGGTCAGCCCTAGAGATCAGATTAGCAGATTGTTTGCTTTTCTGATGAAAAATAACAGAAGGTTGAGTGAAGAAATCGAACTTGTTTGTGAAGAGTATACTTCTTCATGGAAATGAGTTTGTCCGATTGTCAGTATGTCTCTGTGCTGAGCAGAGGAAACTCCTGCCCGTTCTATGGTCTGCATTGGAGAGGCTAGGCTTGGCCATAAGACAGTGTGGCTTGTATTTCTGGCTCTGTCAGTCGTCTACCAAAGCTTTGTGAAAGTGTAACAGTAATAGAAACTCGTTGTTCATGTGTAGACGTAACGATGGAGGTTTTGACAGAGTAGAGAGAGGTGTGGTCTCTGTTCTTTGCACAGATGCTCAGAGGCTTATACTGAGGAATGAAACCTGGGAGCTTAACAGTATTTTCCTACCCAACTCGACTACTCTCCCCTCCAGGCCGCACAGGTGGCGATGAAAATACACAACATAGCATTTGGTCAAAACCTGTGCTGGGTATATACTACCTAGAGGTTTGTTTTTCAGATTCTTTTATCCATTATCTCATTTGATTAGTACCTCTGTGAGATACATAATCCAGGTTTTCCCCTCATTCTACAGGTGGGGTCAACCCCTGATTTGCAGAAGTATTGACAAGATTTGTCGCTGTTTGTGATGTTTGTGTTTTGCAGTTAGTAGTTGCTATAGTATATAATTCACATGATGAACATAACATGATAGTAAAAGTATGTTTCCTATTTCAGCCAGGACTGTGGACTAGGGCACACCTCTGTAATCAAGAGGCTGCATTTCTCATTGTTCTCGTTTGACAATGTGCCTGTTATGCTATCAGCCCCTTCTGCCTGACTTGTAAGGAACTGACATTCCAACAAAACCATACGCTCACCATCAGCACTGCATTTCCCCTTCTCCCTTATGAAGTGGACTAGAGGGTGGGTGGGGAGAGGGTGCAGGTAGTAAGGTGGGAGCCATCCTCTCAACTTGTTCTCACAAAGGTCTGCGGGAGGGCTGAATTGCTCGTGAGGATAACTGTGAATGATGTTATTAACACGATTGAGGGGTTTATCTGCTGTTTTTCTTTGAGATTTCCATGAACTACTATTCCACTAGGAGCTTAAAAAAAGCCGGTCTTAAAAATCATGCTCTTTAAAACTGGTGTCACTTTTGTGAAGGTCTTTCTTTAATAAGGTCCCTTTATCACTGCCTTCTCATGTGATGTGTGTTTTCACCCCTTCATCACCACTGGGCTCAGCACTGCTCACTCCTGTAGCTGAATTGGAGGCTGTATTGATGCCCTGGGCCCAAGGGCCTGTGCACTAGTATTAGGTGTCAGCAGGACAAAGGGATGGCGCCAACCGTCCTGCACTGTGCGCCAGTAACGAGAATTAATTACAAACCAATCAAATCTGTTGCAGCCAATTGGTAAAGTAATTGGTAACTTTAGCTGTACATCTATATGTACTTATCTGAATGCCTATAACGTTACTTTCAGAGGCACTTTTGTTCTTTTTCATCCTGTTGACAAAATGGCCTTCATGGCTGTGGGGAGAAAGATGTGCATCATCGACTGTGAGCCTGCTCCAGCTGCTTGTCTTGTTTGTGTTCCCTTGTTCGTAAAACATGACTCGGATTACAGCTGCGTGGTTCCACTCTGATCATTTCTGATAAGTGGAGCTAAACATTCCTTAAAATAGGTTGTTTAAGCCACCAGATATACTTTCTCTGTGCCAACGAGTATCAGAAGTGTAGCTGCTTATATTCTTGTCCTGTGGAGGATTTTTTTCCCCTCCTCCTCCTCTTCCTCCTTTTCTTTTAAAAGTGAAATTCAGAAAACTTATGGAATAAATTATTCTGAATTTAATCTTTGCTTTAAGTGATTTAAGTTGAATGAATTCAGTTAACTAATTTTAATTATATTAAAATTAGAATTTAATGTAGAATTGAGAAAAGGGAGCCAACTAAATAAAACATTTTCCCTTTTCCTGATTGTAGAAGACTATTACCAGTGATTTGTCACTAAGGATTATCTTTGAAAGGAGATAAACAATACTTCTTTGTTCAGAAGGGTCTTTTAAAGTAGAATATAACTTTTGTGACTAAAGTGAAGTTGGTGCTGTATTTCGTTTGTGAGTAATTAGGTGTAGTTTATTGTTAGTGTTGGGCCTAATATCCAAAGTGTAGCCAAAATTTTTAAGCATTTATATTTGAAAACTGCTTTTTGAGGTCTTTGAGTATCACTGATACTATAGAGTCAGTTTAAAACTTAGTTATGGAAAAGTAATGTTTTTATAGAACAAATTATCATTTGAAAAATTAAATTTATTGGGGTAACATTGTTAACAATATTATATGCATTTCATGGTGTGCAGCTGTATAGCACAACGCCTGTGCGCTCTGCCATGTGGTGGCACCGGCACCCAGTCTCCTTCCTTCACCTTGTGTTTGACCCCTCTCCTGTCTTCATTCTTCCAACCCCCGTTGCCTCTGGGAACCATCGTTTTGTTGCTATTTCTCTGTTTGTTTGTTTTGTTTGTTCTTTTGTTGGTTTTTGTTGTATATCCCACAACTGAGTGAAATCATAAGGTTTTTGTCCTTTTCCATGGGATGTCCTTCATTTGGGAATATTTTATGGCCAAGTAGTATTTCTTTGTAGATATGTACCACATCTTCTTTATCCTTTCACCCACTGAAGGCCACTTGGGTTGTTTCCATGTCTTGGCTGTTGTAGAACATATACAACTTAACAAGAAAAAAAAATAGTTAAAAAATGAGCAGAGGGCCCGGCCCGTGTGACTTAGTGATCGACCCATGAACCAAGAGTTACCGGTTCGATTCTGGTTCAGGACACATGCCTGGCTTGCAGGCTTAATCCCCAGTAGGGGGTGTGCAGGGGGCAACTGGTCAACGATACTTCTCTCTCATCCATGTTTCTATCTCTCTCTCACTTCCTCTCTCTCTAAAGATCAATAAAAACATTAGAAAAAAATAGCAGAGGACCTGAATAGATACTTTTCCAAGGAAGACACACAGCTGCTAATAGGTATAAGAAAAAATTGTAGCTATAAGGGAAATGCAAATCAAAACTACAATGAGCCTGGCCAGTGTGGGTCAGTGGTCAACCCATGAACCAAGAGGTAACTGGTCTTCCTGGGTTGCAGGCTCGATCCTAGTAAGAGGTGTGCAGGAGGTAGCTGATCCATGTTTCTCTCATTGATGTTTCTCTCTCTCTCTTCCTCTCTTTCTAAAATGAATAAAAATGTATTTAAAAAACAAAAACTACAATAAGATACCACCTCACACTTATTAGAATGGCTATTACCAGTAAGACAAATAAGTACTAGAAAGGATGTGGCGAGAAGGGAACTCTCGTGTACTGCTGGCGAGATGGCAGCCTCTTTGGAAACCAGTATGTGTTGTGCACTAAAGTGAAACATACACCTACCTTGTGACTCGGCAGTTTCAGAATAGAGGACATCAGTATAGAGGACATCTGCATAAATAGCAGTATATAATTTATAATATCCAGAATTTGAAATCATCTAATTCAACAGTTGATTGCATAAATAAATATCCACTTAAAGAATATTGTTCAGTAGTGATCTTGGACATCGACGATAAATGAATTGCAGGTACACTGTGAAATATGGATGAACCTAGTAGACAGATGTAAAAAAGAAGCCAAAAAATAATACATATACTATGAGTTCATTTATATGGATTTTGAAATAAGGTAAAATTGAACTATTACAGATTAAAGCAGTGGTTACCTTGGAAAGACATGGAGTTGTAATAGGGAGGAGATACCAGGGAACTTGTAGAGACTGGAATTGTTATACTTTTGTCTTGGGTGGTGGTTGCTTGGGTCTGGGCTTTGAAATGATTTATCTGTACATTTGTGTTTTGTGTGCTTTCTATTTATTAACGTCACAATAAAGGGTTACAAGAATGGCATTCTGGCTCAGATGGTGTAGCTCAGTGGTTGAGCATCGAATGGTGAACCAGGAGGTCACGGTTTGATTCCTGGTCAGGGCACATGCCTATGTTACGGACTCAATCCCTGGTGGGGAGCATGCAGGAGGCAGCCAACTGATGATTCCCTTTCATAATTGATGTTTCTTTTCTTTTCTTTTTTTTATTGGTTTTAGAGAGGAAGGGAGAGGGAGAGAGAGATAGAAATATCAATGATGAGAGAGAATCATTGATCAGCTCCCTCCTATATTCCCCACCCTGGGGATCAAGCCCACACCCCAGGCATATGCCCTGACCAGGAATCCAGCTGTGACCTCCTGGTTCAGACATTGACGCTCAACCACTGAGCTATGCTAGTCAGACATCATTGATTTTTCTTATCTCTCTCCCTTTCTCTTCCTTTGAAATCAATAAAAATATATTTAAAAAAAAAGAATGGTCATTCTAGAGGTCCTTAGAGGAATATCAATACCATCTCTTGGTTTTTAGATTCTCAGCTTCACTAATTTCTTGCCAAACAGTAAGAATGAAAATCAAACAACAATCAAAAATCTAGGTCAGTATATTTTGTAGCTTCCTCAATAAGGAGTATAATGTAGAAATTATTAATTTTTAAGTTCTTCACTCTGAAGTGTGTTTTTTTTTTAAACTTAGTCTAAAAATGGAATTTAATGTTTGTTGTTTTTTTCAATTAGGAGGTGCTGATGATGCTGGATAATTATGTAAGAGATTTCAAAGCATTGATTGACTGGATTCAACTTCAGGAAAAGCTAGAGAAGACCGATGCTCAGAGCAGGTAATGAGCTATGGCCTTTATAATTGTAGCTGCCAGCATTTTCTAAAGCAGTCATTGAAATTGACAATGAACTTGACCTCAGCATTTCTCATTCAGTTGAGTAACAAATATTAATTTGGTACCTACTAGTGCAAGTCCCATTTATCCAGTGCAGAAATTTAACTGCTGGAATATGATACATTTACTACTTTCATGAATTTGTACTCTAAGGGAAAGGTAAAATAGAATATATTACTATAAAAAATGAATCCAGCTATTCAGAAAAGGACAGGGTCATATCTCTTTTGGGAGATAGACTAGGAAAGAATTGGTGGAGGTAGCAGAAGTGTTTAAAGGGTATGATGGATTTTAACAGTGGTTGGCCTTTCGCCTGAAGGGGGTAAAAGTAAAGTCAGCCATGGAAGTGCAGAGCATGTATGAAGGGAAAGAAATGTAGGGAAAAGTATGTTTGTTGAGTACAGGAAGTCTTCCCCAGGGAGGTCCTATTTCAGTGAGACAGAATATCAAGTAGGACTTACCTTGGCAAAGAGAAGAGTCATGTCATTGGAGGTGATGGATCTGTGATATCCAGGAGGTGGGAGAGCACAGTGGAGTCAGGAATGTAGTGTTAGCAGGGCTGGAGTGAGGAGAGCAAGGAGAAGTGGAGCATAAGGTGAGCCTAGACAGGTGGGCTGGAGCCAGATTATGTAGGGTACTTACTATAGACATGATAAAACTGTACACTTTATGTTGAGCCATAAAAGGTTTTTATTAAGTGAAACCTGATCCCTTTTGATCTGGGCCAAGTCACATACAGCTGCAGTGATGCCTATTACCCAAAGAAAATAGGCCGAGACTGCCTCTTTCCTTGGATTTAATGTTGGTTCAGCCTCAGTAAGTAGAACCAGCCAGGAGAGAATGCCTCTTTTGTGAGGGAACCAAGAGAGCGAAGGGATCCCAAGAGACAGATCCAGAAGGTTTGATTCCACAGAAAACCAAATTCAGGGAAACCATGAGGTGTTGATCCCTTTAAAACTTTTATTTCTCCCAGTTAAAATTTTGATTGTGTGTGTGTGTGTGTGCATGTGCCTGCTTTACCCACAGTTCCTGGGTATGTCAGGCTGAGTTGTCTTTGTACCATGCAATTTTGCCCTTACTTCTTGTAATATGTGATTAGATCTGGTATGTGTAGGGGGGTGCATTTCTTCACTGGGTTGAATCAGGTTAAGAGATTATAATGCTGCCCTAACTGGTTTGTCTTAGCGGATAGAGCGTCAGCCTGCGGACTAGAGGGTCCCAGGTTCGATTCCAGTCAAGGGTATGTACCTAGGTTGCCTGCACATCCCCAGTTGGGGGTTGTGCAGGAGGCAGCTGATTGGTGATTCTCTCTCATCAGTGTTTCTAACTCTCTCTCTATCTCTCTCCCTTCCTCTCTGTAAAAAAATCAATAAAATATATTTTTTTAAAAAGGAGTTTATAATGCTGACTTGGGATTGGTGGCTACATTGTCCTTGTGAAGATAAGGAAAGGGAAGTGGGTTCAAGGAAAATGGAATAGATGTACAGAGAGAAGCAGGGATGTCATGTGATCTTGGAGAATTTAAAAGTGTTGCTTCAAAGCCTGTCTTTTCCAGGTTTAATCCTCACGAGCCCTGATTCTAGTTCCCCCTTCCTTTGGATATCCTTGACCTTGTACAGTTTATATACCTCAAATCTTTATTTTCTTTTTATTGGACTTAATTGAGTTTCTATAATGTAACCACCAATGCATATGAAGAGCTAATTATATTTTTGTGTCTTGCTTGCAAACTCCAGTCAACCAGTGGTGGCTGTGTTGAGGATTGTATTGAGAAAGATTCTGAGGTCAAATCCAGCCTTCACAGCCATCTCATGGTTCAAAAACACACCTGGAGTATCTCTTCTTACCTTAACCAATTAACATCATTTCTTCTCTTTGCCTCTTGAGGCAGCGCTCAGGTATAGAGACCAACCTTAAATTCCCTATAGATGGCATTATTCATCTTATATTTATCAAATCATGCATCAAAATTAATTTCACCTATACTTGAGACTCAAATATAAAAGCTGAAATTGTACATGTTTAGAGAAGAAAATATCTTTATATATAAAAGGCTAATATGCAAAGTATCCTTGCGGGAGTTCGACTGGGAGTTCTGTTGCTCGCTATGACATGCACTGAACACCAGGGGGCGGCGCGGAATGAAAGAAGGCCCAGCTGAGGAAGGAAGGCCCCCGCTGGCAGCCAGCAGCTGCTAGGGACCCTAACTGTGCACAAATTTCGTGCACTGGGCCTCTAGTCCTAGTTAATAATAGGCTAATATGCAAATTATTCCCTTAACCAGGAGTTCGACTGGGAGTTTGACCAGGGGGCAGGGCTGGATGGCCAAACCACTTGTGGCCCTGGCCCTGGACAGTCCCACCGCCGATCAGGGCGCCCTCTCCCCACCCCCGATCGGGGCAGGGCCAACCGCCTTCGACCCCATGATTCACAAATTCATACAGTGGGCCTCTAGTAGATAAATATTTACATACTAGCGGCCCAGTGCACAAAAATATGTGCACTCGGGAGGGGGGGTTCCCTCAGCCCGGCCTGTGCCTTCTTGCAGTCTGGGACCCCTCAGGGGATGTCCACCTGCCGGCATGCCTGGCCAGCCTGGATGAGGGGATGATGGCTGTTTGCAGGCTGGCCAAGACCCCAGTGTGGACCCTCACCCCATTGGGGTGTGACAAGCCTGGGTGAGGGGCTGAGGGCTGTTTTCAGGGTGCCCACAGCTCCCATTGACTCAACGTCTCAGCGAGGCTGGCTGGAAACAGGGTTCTGCGGTTTATTTATCTAATCTAATAAAAGAGTAATATGCAAATTAACAATTACTCCGAGACACCTAAGCCACGCCCACCAGCCAATCACAGTGGCTGTATGCAGATTAACCCAGCCAAGATGGTGGCCAGCATCCACGAAGCTAGAGCAAACAGGAGGCTTCTGTTGCACCAGTGATGGAGGTGAAACTGCCTGCCTAGGCTAGCTGGGCCACTGCTCAGGGTAACAATGTTTCAGTTATAGAAGCCACGGAGCTGAAGCAAACAGGAGGCTTCATTGCCTGACTAGGCATCGGCTCACGGCAACAAAGTTTCAATTATAGAAGATGAATAAACCCCAGAAACCTGATTCCAGCCAGCCTCACTGGGATATTGGGTCAATGGGAACTGTGGGCAGCCTAAAACAGCCCTCAGCCCCCCACGCAGGCTGGCCAGGCAGCCCAGTAGGGCACCGAACCCTGAAGGGACTGTGGGCAGCCTGAAAACTGCCCTCAGCCCCTCACCCAGGCTGGCCAGGCACGCCAGCAGGTGGACATCCCCTGAGGGGTCCCAGGCTGCGAGAGGGCACAGGCTGGGCTGAGGGACCCTCCCCACCCCCACCCTGCCCCGAGTGCACAAATTTTTGTGCACGGGCCCCTAGTCTTCTATAATTGAAACGTTGTTACTTTGAGCAGAGGCCTAGGCAGGCACGAAGCCTCCTGTTTGCTTCAGCTCCATGGCTTCTATAATTGAAACACTGTTTCCTTGAACACAGGCCCACCAGGCCTAGGCAGGCAGTTGCAACAGAAGCCTCCTGTTTACTCTAGCTCCATGGCTGCTGGCCTTCATCTTGGCTGGGTTAATTTGCATACAGCCACTCTGATTGGTGGGCGTGGCTTGGATGATGGGCGTGGCTTAGGTGTCTCAGAGTGTTGATTAATTTGCATATTATTCTTTTATTAGAGTAGATTTTTATTGTGCGTAAGGACTCTGTAAAACAAAGTAAGAAACCATGAAAGAAAATATTGATAGGCTTGGCTGAGAACCAGGATGGCGGCATAAGGTATATACCTAAATGCACAGCCTCCACACCTACATTATAGAATTACAACTATTCAGATAAACGGCCATCCTCCAGAACCAAGAGAGGGGAAGCTTTATATCTAGAAGGCAAGAGGAGTGCTTTGAGACTGAAGAAGCTCCCAGCGCCCAAACTGAAAGGTACTGACGTGGGAAATGGAGGCGGTGGCGAGGCGCGCGACGGTGCGGGTGAAAGGGTGCAGCGGCGATAGGGTCCGGAGCTTGGAAGATTATAAACCCCCGGGTCGCACTGAATGTAACGCGGGCTGTAGGGCAACGGGGTGGCGGAAGACCAGTGGCGTTCTAGCAGTGCTATTCGCAGCTATCACTGACGTGGAGATTCGGGGACTGAGAATCGTGCGCAGACCCCAGGGCTTGGAGACGCCAAACTGGGTAGAAACTGCAGCATCAGCAGAGAGGACGCCATTGTGAGTCGCTCCACCCCCGGTGATTCTGAGACCCCACCCCACCCCACCTACAACCCTGCCCAAGCTGTGCGCCCGCCTGCCTGCCTGCCTGCCTGCAGCATAACCTAAGGGTCTGCAGCTGAGACAGAACTCCAATAGATCCAAACTCCAAACAACAAGGAGAAAGGCCTACAGGTCATTTGCCCCCAGTGATACCTCCCAGTGATAACTGCAACCGGACTGTGCACCCAGCTTTCAAAGGCGTACAACAAGAGTCTCCAGCCCAGGTGATTGGGGAGGCTGAATCACTGGGCCCTATATAGGACACCTAGCACAGAAAGCCAAAATGCGGAGACTAAGAAACAGGTCACAAAAGACAGAAATGGAGGAACGCAAACGACTGGACATAGAGTTCAAAACCACGGTTATTAGGTTTTTCAAGAATTTTCTAGAGACTGCCGATAAATTTAGTGAGACCCTCGAGGATATGAAAAAGAACCAGCTAGAAATTAAGCATACACTGACTGAAATAAAGAATAATATACAGAGATCCAATAGCAGACGAGAGGATCGCAAGAATCAAGTCAAAGATATGAAATATGAAGAAGCAAAACCCACCCAGCCAAAAAAGCCAAAACAAACGAACGAACGAAAAATCAAAAAGTATGAAGATAGTGTAAGGAGTCTCTGGGACAACTTTAAGCGTACCAACATCAGAATTATAGGGGTACCAGAAGAAGAGAAAGAGCAAGATATTGAAAACCTATTTGAAGAAATAATGACAGAAAACTTCCCTCACCTGGTGAAAGAAATAGACTTCCAAGTCCAGGAAGCGCAGAGAACTCCAAACAAAAGGAACCTAAGAAGGACCACACCAAGACACATCATTATGAAAATGCCAAGAGCAAAAGACAAGGAGAGAATCTTAAAAGCTGCAAGAGAAAAGCAGTTAGTTACCTACAAGGGGGAACCCATATGACTATCAGCTGATTTCTCAACAGAAACTCTGCAGGCCAGAAGGGAGTGGCAAGAAATATTCAAAGTGATGAACAGCAAGAACCTACAACCAAAATTACTTTACCCAGCAAAGCTATCATTCAGAATTGAAGGTCAGATAAAGAGCTTCACAGACAAGAAAAAGCTAAAGGGGTTCATCACCACCCAACCAGTATTATATGAAATGCTGAAAGGTATCCTTTGAGAAGAGGATGAAGAAAAAGTAAAGATAAAAATTATGAACAACAAATACATATCTATCAACAAGTGAACCTAAAAATCAAGTGAATAAAAAATCTGATGAACAGAATAAACTGGTGAATAGAATAGAATCAGAGGCATAGAAAGGGAG
>PVJC01043282.1:0-14591 GCA_004026665.1 Murina feae
GCCCGGTAGCCTAGGCCACCCTCCTTGGGGTGATCGGTTGTGAGGCTCTGCCATCAATCAACCCAAAGAAGTAGGTCCTGCCCACCTGGCCGCAGCTCTGTGATAGATCGTCCACCCGCTGCAGCGCCACTGCCGGGTAGCCTGGGCCTCCCTCTTTGGGACGATCAATTTCCCCAAAGAGGTAGGCCCTGCCCACCTGGCCAGGGCTCCGTGATAGATCGCCCCTGCAGAAGGAGGCCCCGCCCACCCATCACAGGCCACGTGTCGGTGGCTTGGACCTCCCTCTTTGGGGCAATTGTGAAGCATTCTCCCTCCACCCCCCGATTGATCAGTCATCCTGCTGGCCAGTGGCCTGGGCCTCCCTCTGCAGGGTGATCATGGGTTGATGACCCAGCCCCAAGCAATCTCAATGCACCTGCCTTGACTGGCCTGGCGCAAGTGGGTGTCAGCATGGTCACCCGGATGGTGGTTCTGCTATTAGGTTATTTGATCAATTTGCATACTATGCTTTTATTATTATTTTTTAACTGTTTTATTAATCTTTATTGTTCATATTATTACAGTTGTTCCTCTTTTTTCCCCTCATAGCTCCCCTCCTCCCAGTTCCCACCCCATCCTCTGCCCTTATCCCCCGCTTGTCCTCATCCATAGGTGTACGATTTTTGTCCAATCTCCAATGTCCACACCCCCAACACCCTTTTCCCCTTGTGAATTGTCATTCCACTCCCTTTCTATGGCCCTGATTCTATTCTATTCCTCAGTTTATTCTGTTCATCAGATTTTTTTTATTCACTTGATTTTTAGGTTCACTTGATAGATATGTATTTGTTGTTCATAATTTTTATCTTTACTTTTTCTTCTTCTTCCTCTTCTGAAAGGATACCTTTCAGCATTTCATATAATACTGGTTGGATGGTGATGAACTCTTTTAGCTTTTTCTTGTCTGTGAAGCTCTTTATCCGATCTTCAATTCTGAATGATACTTTGCTGGGTAAAGTAATCTTGGTTGTAGGTTCTTGCTATTCATCATTTTGAATATTTCTTGCCACTCCCTTCTGGCCTGCAAAGTTTCTGTTGAGAAGTCAGCTGACAGTTGTATGAGTGCCCCCTTGTAGGTAACTGACTGCTTTTCTCTTGCTGCTTTTCACATTCTCTCTTTGTCTTTTGGCCTTGATATTTTAATTATGATGTGTCTTGGTGTGGTCCTCCTTGGATTCCTTTTGTTTGGAATTCTCTGTGCTTCCTGGACTTGCAAGTCCATTTCTTTCACCAGGTAGGGGGAGTTTTCTGTCATTATTTCTTCAAATATGTTTTTAATATCTTGCTCTCTTTTTCTGGCATGCCTATAATTCTGATGTTGGTATGCTTGAAGTTGTCCCAGAGACTCCTTACACTATCTTCATATTTTTGGATTCTTTTTTCTTTTCCAGCTGGGTTTTTTTTGCTTTTTCATATGTCATATCTTTGACTTGATTCTTGCAGTTCTCTAGTCTGCTGTTGCATCTCTGTATATTATTCTTCATTTCAGTCAGTGTATGCTTAATTTCTAGCTGGTCCTTTTTCATATCCTCGAGGATCTCACTAAATTTATCGGCAGTCTCTAGAATATTCTTGAAAAGCCTTATAACCGTGGTTTTGAACTCTATATCCAGTTAATTGCTTTCCTCCATTTCTGTCATTTGTGATCTGTTTCTTTGTCTCCGCATTTTGGCTGCTTCCCTGTGTTAACAGAGTGGCTTTAATCAGCTGTGTCTGTGGTGGGAGAACTTCTATGTGGGAGACACCCTTATGGGGCAAGACTTGTTTCAGTGGGACTTTGGTGCCCACTGAGTCTGCCCCCTGGGTGTGTCCCTTCTGAGTCTGAGGAGTTGTAGACTGGGTGGTCCCGCTCTGACCACTGGGTACACAGTCTCTTGGAACTCTAAGGAGGTGCTATTTTAGCTTCTGCCTGAGGTTTCCCAGTCTTTTATATGCAAAAGCCTCTGCTCGCAGCTTGGGCTGGGCGGGGTTTTGGGGAATCTACAGGGCAGAGCAACCAGCCATGGCTGATTCTCAGCCCTGCCTTAAGAGGCACCGGTCTCATGCCGCTCTGGAGTTCCGCCCGGTGCCAGACGGTGCCAGACAGTCCAGCTCCTCTTTGTATGATTCTGAGTCCCCAGAAATTCTCCTGGAACTGGAGTTCAGAGCCCTTGGGAGCTTGTGCCTCCCTTTGGTATGAAATACTGCCAGCCCTTTCTGCAAGCCCCTTCGCGTGCACCTCCATACCTCTGCACTTTATTTCCACACCTCCTCTGAGTCTCAGTCTCTGTCTAGTTGTAGAATTTCCACTCAGCCAGCCTTCCTGTGGGTCTGGGTGGTGTCCATTTTTTCTTTTCTTTGTGATTTTGAAATGGTTGTGCAAGGCCACAATTCCAGTGTTTACCTATGCCGCCATCTTGGTTTCTCTCGCTTTTATTATTATAGATATACTAGGAGCCCAGTGCACAAAAATTTGTGCACTCGGGGGGTCCCTCAGCCCGGCCTGTGCCCTCTTGCAGTCTGGGACCCCACAGGGGATGTCTACCTGATGGCATGCCTGGCCAGCCTGGGTGAGGGGCTGATGGCAGTTTGTAGGCTGGCCAAGCCCCTCCAGTTGGCACTCTCACCCATGGGGGTGTGGCCAGCCTGGGTGATGGGCTGAGGGCCGTTTTCAGGCTGCCCACATCCCCTTCAGGTTTAGGGTCTCTACTAGGGTTCCTGGGCAGGCTGGGTGAGGGGCTGAGGGCCGTTTTCAGGCTGCCCACAGTCCCTTCAGGGTTCGGGTCTCTACTGGGGTACCTGGGCATCCTGGGTGAGGGGTTTAGGGCCATTTTCAGGCTGCCCACAGCTCCCATTGACCCAGTGTCCCAGCGAGGCTGGCTGGAATCAGGTTCTGGGGTTTATTTATCTTCTATAATTGAAACTTTGTTACCTTGAGCAGAGGCCTAGTCAGGTAACAAAGCCTCCTGTTTGCTTTAGCTCTGTGGCTTTTTTAATTGAAACATTGTTTTGGCTGCCAGCCTCCATCTTGCCTGGGTTAATTTGCATACGTCTGCTCTGATTGGCTGGGGGCTTGCCTTGGTCGGTGGGTGTGGCTTAGGTGTCTCAGTGATGGTTAATTTGCATATTGCTCTTTTATCAGAGTAGGTTTTTTAAATTGCTTTCAGAGAGAGGGTACAGGAGAGGGAAGAAGAGAGAAACATCAATGATGAAAATCATCCATTGGCTACCTCTTGCATGCCCTCTACTGGGTATCAAGCCTGCAACCTGGACAGGTGTCCTGACCAGAAATAGAACTGTGACTCCTGGTTCATAGATCAATGCTCAACCACTGATCCACACTGGCTGGGCTGCTGTCCTTTTTCTATTATTTCTCATCATGTCTTGTTTGCTCACATTTTTGAGTTTTTTTATAGTTAGGGATTTTTGTTTTTTGTGTTTTTTTGTATGTTTGTACCTGTGTTTATATGTTTTGAACTGTAGATTTGGGAATTTTTTAGGTTTGGGTTGCAGTTGCATTCTTGCAAAGAGGTTTTAGATTTGTTGTCAGTTGTTTATGTCCATTGTTAATTTTGAACTTCTTTAAATTTACTTATGTGCTTAAGGTGTTGTGAATTTGAATAATAGACCTGCATGAGGAATGGCTTATGTTTTGAATTCTCAGAGAAAATGTTTTTGTTTGGTTACTTTCCCTCCCTCTTATCTCAGTACCAAGCAAGTTTTCTTCCTGTACCCTGCAGAAGGGATTTATACTATGCTCAACCTTTACAAGAAGGTTGCTGCTAAAATGATACAACATATAATTTCTGGTACATGGCCTAGTGTAGTGGTTCAGGAAATACTGTGGTTGTCCCATCAGTTTTTAGAAGAAGAAATTGAATTACAAGGAAGAAGCATATATTTGCTAACTACACAAAATTTTGTGTTTGAGCTGGAAATCAATTCCCTATCTGTTCCAGATTTTACCTTTCAGAAGAGTAATGTTCAGTAACTAATTCTGCATGCCGGTATATTTCTTGAATACCTTACACATATTCTAAGGGCTGGCATATTTGGGAAGAGATAATTTAATACAATTTAATGTAATATTCATTGTGCCATACCTTTTGAATGTTAAGTGAACAAACATGTATATCTATATATATAAAAGGCTAAGCAACCATCCAACTGTCCAACTGACCGGTAGTTATGACACGCACTGACCACCAGGGGGCAGACGCTCAACGCAGGAGCTGCCAAGCTTCAGTGAAGGCAGGGGTTCTCGGAGGACACACCCTGGAACCAGAGAGGAGGGAGTTTGATTCCAGGTGTGTGTCACCTGAGATCTACCCTCAGGGGAGGTCAGAGAGCCAGTTTTGGCCCCATCCCTGCAGGCCAGGCCAAGGGACCCCACCTGTCGGAGGGACCCCGCTCATTCCGCAGACCCCCTTCTAGCCACAGTGCCACCCACCCCAGGTGCCAGTCGTCAGGGAGGGGCCATGGGAGGTTGGCTCCAGGGCATGTCTGGCCTGCCTTGCCCAGTCCCACCCACAGGCCACCTTCTAATTAATTTCATTTCAATGTGCATGGATCCATGCAGCTGGGCACTAGTACTAGTATGTACTATAACTCAGTTCTTACCTTAGAGGGAGCTTCTTAGTCTGTGAAGTAGGCTTTAATAATTATGGTCAATATTCTTAGTGCTATAGAAGTAGCACCGTCCTGGGACAGAAGAGGAGTTGTTTGAACTGGCTCATGAAGTTTGTGTAGGATGCCAAGATACTGGCAAAGGAGGAATGGGTTTTTAAGCAGAAGTAACAGCAGCATATGCAAAGGTCTTAAGGCTGTGGGGAGCAT
The DNA here is from genome assembly GCA_004026665.1 of Murina feae. Lineage (NCBI taxonomy): Eukaryota > Metazoa > Chordata > Mammalia > Chiroptera > Vespertilionidae > Murina > Murina feae. The sequence goes on from PVJC01043282.1 coordinate 4,855, forward strand.
GTTCTATTTCTGAGAAGTCTAGTTTGTGTGCATTCAATAAACCAGTCATAGACTGAGGAAAGGAATGTCTCTGGTAGTATGGATAATGTATCTTAAATGATTGCTAGTGTTTCAGCATGTGAATATAGAATGGGTAGGATAATAAAAATTGACGATAAATTAGCAGAATATAAGTTACTTACCTATGAGGACCATGAATAGTCACATTGACTTAGCCACTTACTCTTGAACTCTCACACCTTAAAAGAGGGCAGCTTAGACATCAGTTCTTTCTGAGAAATCATCAGGAAATTTTAGATAAAAGCTCATTAGAGTTTTTATGTGAGAGATTTTGTTTCTTGTTTTTTTGGTGGGGCGGAGCTAAGAGCGTTTTTTTTCCAAGTTTACACATCTAAACTAATAAAAGCGAAATATTAAAATTAACCGTTTCTCCGAGACAGGGTAAGCCACGCCCACCAGCCAATCAGAGCAGCTGTATGCAAATTAGCCCAGCCAACATGGCGGCCGCCACTCCCGGACCTGAGTAAACAGCCCTTTCCATTGCGGCAGCAGCGAAAGTGAAGCTGAGCCCTTCAGCTCAGCTCCGATTAAACTGCCTCTAGCGAAACACAGCTTTTTGAAACATTGTAACAATCATAGAATCCTCTGGAGCTGAAGGAAAGAGCAGCCCGGGCCTAACCAGTAACAGTAACAATTGTTTCATTATAGACGCTGCCAGGTGAAGCAAAGAGGAGGCTTCAGTTAATTAGAAGGCCGCCTTAAAGGAACAGTGTATCAATTATAGGAGATAAACAAAGGCCTTCAAGGAACAGTATCAATTATAGGAGAAAAAACTCCAGAATCTGTGTCCAGCCGGCCTTGCTGGGACGTTGGGTCAATGGGAGCTGTGGGCAGCCTGAAAGCCCCTCACCCAGGCTGATCAGGCACGCCAGCAGGTGGGCATCCCCCGAGGGGTCCCAGACTGCGAGAGGGCACAGGCCAGGCTGAGGGACCTCCCGAGTGCACAGAGCGGCTGCAGGGCGGGACAGCGCAGGACCCAGGACCCGTGATGGGAAACAGGCGGCAGGCTTGGAGGGCATCGGGAAGCGGGTAAGAGGCGGCAGGTGGGGGGGTCCTGCTTGGCAGCTATCCAGACCCCTTGGCAGCACCGGGAAGTGGGAAAGGAAGGCAGCAGGGGACGGGTGAGTGGGAAAGAGTTGGGGTCCTGCTTGGCGGCTTCCCAGGTCCCTTCCGGGGATCAGGGAGCAGGAAAAGGCTGGCCTGACCATGAGGCAGGGTTTTCCCTGCTTTCTGGTGGCTGGAGGAAGATGGGCAGTAGGCAAGCTTGGGAGGCAGGCAGCACACAGCCCTGGCCACGCTCAAAAAAGAGAGCAACATGCTGGGGAGGGCAAGAGTCTGACAGATCAACATAGAGGGGATGCCTGCTCCAAGCCTCCACGGTGTGCCTGGGGCAGGCCCCCAGCAGGTAGACACACACAGGAGGACTGCTCCGAGCCTCAGATGCGGCTGGGGGCAGGTCCCCAGTGGTGACACACACACACACATACACACACACACAAAAGGCGCCTGGCAGACTGGGGCCATCATAGGTCATCCACTGAGGGGTCCCAGACTGTGAGAGGGCACAGGCCGGGCTGAGGGACTCCCTCCACCCCGAGTGCACAAATTTTTGTGCACCGGGCCCCTAGTATAAGATAAAGTGATAAAAACATTTTGAGGATGGAGTATATGTAACTTTGACTACCCAATATAACAGTTTAAATTTTGTTTGGTAACCTTAGGGAGGTCCATTGTAGCATTGTGAACAGGAGACTTGACATAATGATGATTTATCTAGGTGATTTATCTGACTGTGCCAGATGGAATTAGAGAGGAACACGTCTGAAGCAGCAGGATCACCTTTTACTGTTTTTCAAGACTGAAGTGATTAAGATTGAATAAGTAGTAGTAATAATGTTGGCAGTGAGAATAGCACCAGGTGTTAGTCCAGTAGAGTCAGACTGAACCTTGCTTCAGCAACCTCAATACTTGAGTTTTGGCTAAAAGAGAATTCAGAGCCAAGACTCAAACTATGAAAGTTTATTTACAAAGTTGCAAGGTAGAATAAGTGAGCTGTAGAAGGAATGGGCTCAAGAAACAAGTTACAAAGGCAAAGGAAAGGGCCCTTGGTGTTTAGGAGACCAGATCTGGGAGGAAGTGGAGAGGACTGGAAAGGTGAAGGAGTATCTCTAAGAGGGAAAACATGCTGGGTCCTCGGTCCTAAGGTCTTTTAAGGATGGAGATTTTAGAGTAAGTCCCAAGGGATGACCTTAATAGAATATTCATCAGCTTTCCAGGTGTGTCCTTTCAGGGTTGTGGTCTCTACTGATTGGTTGGTGATAGGGCAAGGGGTCATTAGTCAGTGCAATTGGTCCTGACTCAGCCATGGCCTGGCTCCTCTGGTTTTGCTGCTTTGAAAAGTAGGTTTTTAGCTGAAAGACAACTGAAGCCAGTTTTTTAAGGGAGTGGTCATGCAAGGGGCCACCTGGGAGTTCCAGGAGGCTACTTCTCGGCTTCTTGTTCCTTCTCTAAGATGGTGGTTACTACATTACTATCAACATGCAAGGGGATATGCTAGGGGAAGAAAAGTTATCCCGGAGGCAATATCTTTGTTTTCTTAAATTTTGTCCAGTGCTAGGCACCCGGGGCTTTTCACCCTGTGACCTTCTATACTTGGCCCATCATCCTTGCTTTGATCATATCTGTCTAACTGCCTACCATAGTAACTGTTTTTCTTCCTTAAAAGAAAGGATATTGTGAGAGTGATTTATAAAAAGAATTGACAAGTTCTAAAACGATTGAAGGTAAGAGTTAGAAATATTGATGAAATTTCATACTTGGGTGACTGGGACATTCTTTATATTAGCAAAAGATACAACATTGTAGGAAAAGTAGTTGAGTGGGGAGACTGAAATTGTTACTTATTGGATACGAAGCTAATAATAAAGTATGCTTTAGGACATATCATTTGTAAAAGTAAGTTTTAAAAAGTATGGTTTAGTCCGTGATTAGACAGGCAGTGTGGTCTTGTGTCCATAGCATAAGTTATAGAGATAGGCCTATATTCCAACTCACTTTTTAGTAAGTGTCATTGTTCTGAGACTGGAAACTCACTAATCTCTTTGGGTTTTACTTTGTTCATCTATAAATTAGAGATAGCAATACTTGCTTACAAGGCTATTGTGTGAACTAAATAGTATAATGTATAGGCACACCAGCCCATTTTATGCCTTCAATACATACTAATTTTTCCTTCTTCCTTAAAAGGTGCCAGCCTCACTCTTAGCTATTGTCATACATTAAGATGGACACCAAACACTAATAAGTTCACTGGAATAAAATCCTTGATTGTTCACTAACTAAAATATATATGATCAGGCAGCTTGTAATTAGACTAGCAGAGAAGTTATAATTATTGAATGTGTAGGTGTAGTTAACAGTCTTCATTTCTGGTAAATGACTTTACTTAGAGTATGTTTGTGTGAGCAAGAGAGACTATTTCCTGGAAGGAAACTGTGGTCTCCAGATATTTATAATGATGTTACCTTTAATCTTTTTTGAATTCATGAGCATTAGACCATTTTCTTGAGGCAGTTTCTTGCAAGAAGTGAATGAAGCCCCGTTATGAGCTTGTTAAGACTCCACAGACTGTCAGTAATATGGAAAAATTGGATATTTAATCAAGAATGTGAACATGTGTTTCAGGTAGAGAATTCCAAAGATAATGAAGATAATATTCTCCAAAGAGAAATTCCTGCCAGGCAGTCTCGACGAAGGTTTCGGAAAGTTAACTATAAAGGAGAACGCCAAACCATTACTGATGATGTGGACATCAACAGTTACCTTTCTGTGAGTGAATTTAAGAACCTTTTGTGAATCTTTCTGCATTTTCACTACAGTATCTTTACTTTACATATATTTTGGTAATATCAACTCTTTGGACTCTACATTTAGAAATTTGGGACTGATAAATATATCTGTAATTTTTAAAAATACTTCTGTTGAGTTGAGTAGAAATAACTCTACCAGTGAGAGTTTTGTTTTTGCATTAGTTTTTATTTTCTGTTTAAATAATGTAAAACATAATCTTACTGTATTTTTTTAGACATATTTGTGGATTTTCTTGTCTTTTTATTGCCTGAATGGAATATAGAGTCGAGTCCTGGAAACTCATGTAATATACTCATTGATAAGCTATAAGGTATTCAAAAGAAAAAAAAAGTCAATTCTGCCCTGAGGTGTGGGACAAATATACTTAATGTGTGTTATTGCAGAAAAATATGCAAGTGTTAAAGATATATTTCACATGAAAATATTGAAATAGTAGATGAAATATTAATTTGTGTAACACCAGAAGGAACATAAGCTGTTTCTTTAGAAATCTTTAGTTTTTATAACTGTAGATAACTTTATTTTTGATGGAAAAGTAGTTGAATCAAGAAGTAAGGATGATTTAAAGAATAAATCCAGTTGTATTTTATCAGTTTTCAAAGGAGTCATGATCCCCCAGAATATAAAAGCAGTCTAGAGATTGATCACAGCAAAATTCCTGAGGATATGTATAGTTCTTTTGGAACTAATTTACTTATTTAATGTTAGGAACAAAAGATTATTTATAGAGGAAGTTATTTGTACTGGAATAAGTGTTAAATTTAAGGCAGCTCTAAGGATTTAGTTGCATTTGCCTAATTTTACTGATCTAGTACATTCTACTTCTGACAACAAACAATAACATGATATAGTACCAAAATTTTTTTATTGCGTTCAGACGATACAAAGTTCATTTTCTGTTCTTCTTATTTAATAATTTATTTTTTATAATAAATTTCCCCATCACTAATTAATTTAAGCTAACACTTTTACCTTACTGCACAAGTAATATGTGTCGATTTTAAATGTGCCTAAATTAAAACTTGGTTAGTCTAACAATCCATGTATGTAACCATTGTCTTAATGTCCTGGTACTCCATTACATCTTTCCTTTATTCTGTCAGCAGTTCAGAGAGAAAGATCAGGAATTGCCGTTTCTTCTCTTAGACAGCAGTGGAAATTTCAGTTTCTTTTCTCATTTGCAAATCATCATCAACTTTTTCTTGCGAGAGTATTGAAGGTCAAAATTCTTAAAGATGTGCAGAAGCTTTTGTTACTGTTGTGTTCTTTATCATAATTATTAGTATATAAATTGTACATCAAAGGTTTTGTAAATATTAAGAATTTTGTATGTATTTTCTGACTGAATACTTAGAATGATTGAAAAAGATGATTTCTTTTATTCTTATCAAATGTTTTCATAGTTTAGTCATACATTGCTTTGCATAAAGATGAGAACCATAATTTTATTTTAAATATATTTTTATTGATTTCAGAAAGGAAGGGAGAGGGAGAAGAAAACATAAATGATGTGAGAGAATCATTGATCAGCTGCCTGCTGCATGACCCAACTGGGGGTTGAGCCCACAACCCGGGCATGTGCCCTTGTTGGGAATTGAACCCAGGACCTTTTAGTCCACAGGCCAAACGCTCTATCCATTGAACAAAACCACCTAGGGCAGAACCATAATTTTAATGTGAATTTTTTTTAATGTTAAAAAGAGCACTTCTATTACAGTAATAACATTTTTGAAACTCCTTTGGGTATTGCTGTCTGAACTTGCAACAGATTTAAATGTCTCCAAATTTCTCAGTGATTTCAGAGCTTTGATCTTTGAGGAAGGTGTATTTGATATTTAGAAATAGCAAAAAGGATATTGGAAGCGATACTCAATGACTAGGTGGGTAATTAAGGCAAATGTAAATAGTCTAGTACAGTGATTTTCAACCTTTTTCATCTCATACACACTAATTACTGAAATTCTGCGGCACACCAAAAAATATATTTTTAGCCCATCTGATTAAAAAAGGTATGATTTTGATTGAGTTACAAAAAAATAATAGTAATTACCTATCCTTTTTTGCTCCATCATGACTTTAAAAAAAAAAAAGCTAGTGCCTATACTTGTGTATAAGGATTTCTGGTACCAAGAATTAAACAATCAGGTGCAACCTTACTATGTAGTGTGACCAATAAGATGCAACTCTAGCCCTAACCGGTTTGGCTCAGTGGATAGTGTCAGCCTGCAGAGTGAAGGGTCCCAGGTTCTTTTCCAGTCACGGGCATGTACCTTGGTTGCAGGCACATCCCCAGTAGGGAGTGTGCAGGAGGCAGCTGATCAATGTTTCTCTCTCATCGATGTTTGTAACTCTCTATTTCTCTCCTTTCCTCTCTAAAAAATCAATAAAATATATATTTTTTAAAAGATGGAACTCTATTTTAAGACCCATATATTTATGGTTCAAGAATGCATTCTCAGTGGATGGCTAGTGTTGGGCTGTCGTACTGTTTTTATTTTTATTTCTTCTGCTCTATTTTTGAATAATAGATAGTATGTATACTTGATGTTCTTGTTATCTTTTCTTACCTATATTCCAGTTTTCTCGGTAGACTAAATCATACTTTTTCTTGTTGTCTGTGGTAGTTTCTATATTCTCAGGCATAGGATGAGCTACTGGCCATCTTCCTTTCTCCATCATAGCCCCTGCCAACTCTTCCCAAAGAGACACCTAGAAAGAGGGATTTCCATGTCAGTATCATGAGTCATGGTTTTAAATTTGGAGGGCCCCCTTTTGCTCACCCTTTTTTACATATTTTCTTTCCCTTGAATTCAGAGTTCTTTTTAAAAAAATATATATTTCAGAGAGAAAGGGAGAGGGGGAGGGAGTGAGGAAGGAAGGAAAGGAGGAGAGAGAGAGAGAGAGAGAGAGAGAGAGAGAGAGAGAGAGAGAGAGAGAGAGAGAGAGAAGCGGGGGAGAGAAACAGAAACATCAGTGTTGAGAGAGAATCATTGATTGGCTGCCTTCTGCATGTACCCTACTGGGAATCGAACCCAGACCCTTCAGTCCTCAGGCCAACACTCCATCTACTGAGCCAAACCAGCTAGGGCTAATTCAGTGTTCTTAAGCAGGTGTGCTGTAAGAATTTTTAAAACATGCAATACCTGATCATTTATTTAGGGACACTGACCTCTTTTCCTTCAGATTGTCATTTTAAAAAAATAGCAGCAGCTAACACAGTAGCCTTTCAGTCTGAATGAATCAAAATTATATCCTTTTTGTTGTTGTTGTCATATTTTTTTGTTGACATTTTTTTGGTGTGCTGCAGAATTTTAGTAATTAGTTTATGTTTACCATGAGATGAGAAGGGTGAAAATCACTGTTCTAGTTTATTGTTCTGGGATAGTATGGCAAGAAGTGAGGATGGTATGACACTCTAGAATCTATTTCATTTTAGGCTCACAAATCACTAATGCAGCAAGGAGCTCTTTCTCATTTGCTACCTCTGTGATTACACCTTATGTTCCCTGCTCTCTGCTCTCCTGCAGTGCTCTATGTTTTGTTTGGATTCAGAGCATATTTAGAGAGATTAAGACACATTTGTTAGTATAGCTTAATTAAGAGTTGATTAATGGGACCTGATCATTTAACCACCTTTATGTTAGTACTCTGAATAATGGCTATATATATATATTTCACTTGACCATGGATGTGACATCTTAAAGATTTTAGCAAAATGTGTTTCATGGATTCTGTGTATCTCATCAAGCCAATCCTGTAATAAGAAATACAATCCTACCCACCAACCTGCTCATTAGAAAATAGAGGACTTTGCTTCAAACATGTGATTGCTGAAATCTCCTCCTAAAGAACATCTTAATCTGTTCAAACTGCTGTAATAAAATACCATAGATTCAAGAACTTGTAAACAACAGAAATTAATTTCTCATAAGTCTGGAGGCTGGAAATCCAATATCAGGATGCCAGCATGGCCGAGTTCTGATAAAGGCTCTCTTTTGGGTTGTAGACCACTGACCCCTTGCTGTCTCCTCACATGGTGGAAAGGGCACTAATCCTAATCGTGAAGTCCTCTTCCTCATGACTTGATCACCTTCCAAAAACCGCACCTCCTAATACCATCACCTTGGGAATTAGTTTTTCCACATGGGACTTTTGGTGGAATATAAACCTTCAGACCATAGCAGTGTCCCAACATTTGTGTTAGGACAACCCATTTGGACTTTAAAGAAATCAGTTGCAAGTAAGTAAAACCCTTGATATGGGTAGGTTAATAGGAGCCAGAGCCTCAGTTGATGTGATAGAATAGACATTAAGCTAGAAATCGGATGATACGGGTTCGTTCTCAAGCACTAACTTGCTATTTTAAGGAATATATAAGACCCTTAGTCCCTGCATCATGTGTGGGAATTAAACTAGATAATAGGTTGGATTTTTGTTTTTGTTTCTTATATATATAGACTGACAACTTCTTGTCCACATGGCAAAAGAGGGCTAGAGAGCTCTCTGAGCCTCTTTTATAAAGTCACTAATCCCAATTCCAGGGCCCTAATGCCCTAATCACCTTGCAAAGGCCCACCATTACTTTGCAGATTAGGATTTCAACCTACGAATTTTGAGTTCAGACCATAGCAGAGCACCACTGAACAAATAATTTAAACAGTTATTCAAGTCAGAATGAAAAAGGTCAAACCACTCATTGTATCTATTACCAGAATTTCCAGTTTGGACTGTATAAGTTATAGGCACTTATTGATGAAGAAACTGTTAACCTTGTGAACTTGATTTTGTATTTGTGAACTTAATGGATCCTGATTGTTTTCAGTTTTATTTCATATTTGGTAAATATTGTAATGAAAGAATGAGTGAATAAACAGTCTTCTCACTTCTAAAGGGAGGAAGTTTGTACATGGAGCCTTTGCTAATCTCAACTCCTGCATAAGACAGTGAGTGCTGACTAGATAGACAGCTACTGAGAAATTTGGACGCGCGGCTCTGAGTGTCTGCAGCTTTCTCTCACTTTATTTACAACCCAGAGTGCTTGGACAGGTGCATTCATTATGGTGCTTCCAACAGAAGAGAACTTTTTAATTTTTTTTATTTATGAGTGTCTAGGAGACACTCCTAGGAGAATTCTGTTTCTCATTTGTTTTCTGGGAAATATGTAGAATGTAGATAGAAGATTCTTGTATCTAATTCAGATGGACAGAGAATAAGCAAAGGGATGGAATTGTAATCTAAGTTGGACAAATGCTGCCTACAGCAAATTTTTTTTTATTTATTTATTTTATTTATTTATTTATTTATTTATTTATTTATTTTAAATATATATTTTATTGATTTTTTTACAGAGAGGAAGGGAGAGGGATAGAGAGTTAGAAACATCGATGAGAGAGAAACATCGATCAGCTGCCTCTTGCATACCCCTCCTGGGGATGTGCCCGACACCAAGGTACATGCCCTTGACCGGAATCGAACCTGGGACCCTTCAGTCCACAGGCCGACGCTCTATTCACTGAGCCAAACCGGTTAGGGCTTATTTATTTTTTTTATTGCTTAAAGTATTACAAGTGATAGATAGGTAAGTGAAATAAGCCAGTCAATAAAAGAAAAATACCACATGATCTCAATTATTTATGGACTAGGGGCCCGGTGCACAAAAATTTGTGCACTCGGGGCGGAGGGAGTCCCTCAGCCTGGCCTGTGCCCTCTCACAGTCTGGGACCCTTCAGTGGATGTCGTATGATGGCCCCAGTCTGCCAGGCGCCTTCTGTGTGTGTGTGTGTGTGTGTGTGTGTGTGTGTGTGTGT
>PVJC01043283.1:0-14583 GCA_004026665.1 Murina feae
GAAGAGCCCTGTGCCCTGGCATCGGAGTCTCGGTAATGCTACCCGGAGACCCTGAAAGTGAAGGCAAATTTGTTGGGAAGATTCTGATGAGCTGAGGGGCATTGATCATCAGAACTCATACCTCTCTGCCAGGGAGCTCTGATTTTAAGCAAGTGTGCTATAGATAAAGACTCAGATGCCTTTATGAGCATGGGAAACGTGGGATCATACACCTTGGTCCCTAGATTAGGTAGGCATCATCACAAATGTCCAATTTCCCTTCTGAGAGGCCTAAAATCAGCACTGCACTGTGACCAAACAGGCCCAGATGTACACTTCCAGCTAGAGACTTCCAGCTCTTGAGAACTTCATTGTTGCCATCAGCCGAGCATGTGTTTTAAGTATTGTTTCTTAAATAGTTAATGCTATATAAAATGATGTTGGTGGTTTTGAAACTATGGATTTCTATGGTTGTGGGCAAGTATAAATATAACAGTATACCTACATGTATCTGTGTTTTAGAAGCTGCAAAATTCAATTTTATTTATTCTTTAGATTTTTGAAGCGTAATACTTGTGATAACACACAAACACACACACACACACACTCTAGTAAAAGAGTAATATGCAAATTAACCATCACTCCGAGACACCTAAGCCATGCCCACCAACCAAGCCACGCCCACCAGCCAATCAGAGTGGCTGTATGCAAATTAACCCAGCCAAGATAGCGGCCGGCAGCCATGGAGCTAGAGCAAACAGGAGGCTTCCGTTGCACCAGCAATGGAGTTGAAACTGCCTGCCTAGGCTGGCCGGGCCTCTGCTCAAGGCAACAATGTTTCAATTATAGAAGCCACGGAGCTGAAGCAAACAGGAAGCTTCGTTGCTTGACTAGGCCTCCGCTCAAGGCAACAAAGTTTCAATTATAGAATTCCCCCAAGTGCACAAATTTTTGTGTACCGGGCTTCTAGTGTATGTGTGTGTATGTATATATACACACACATATATATTATCACAAGGATTATATATATACTAGAGGTGTGGTGCATACAAATTTATGCACTTGCGGGGGTCCCTCAGCCCAGCCTGTGCTCTCTTGCAGTCTGGGACCCCTTAGGGGATGTCCACCTGCTGGTGTGCCTGGCCAACCTGGATGAGGGCCTGATGGCCATTTCAGCCCCTTCTGGGTTCGGGTCCCTACTGGGGTGCCTGGCTGGAAGCAGATATCTGGGATTTATTTAACTTCTATAATTGAAACTTTATTGCCTTGGTCCCTCCCCCCCCTTCAAAGCATGTGTTGCCCTGGCAACCCAAGGTCCCAGCCACACTGGTATCTGGGTGAAGCAGGGGGTCTCCCAGGGGTGAGGACGATGGAGCCCCTAAGCACTAGGACGTTTGCATGCACAACTCTGGAGACCAGGTTCTGTGATGCAGGTCTAATTTTATTGAGGAAGTACAGCAGTATACATAGCGCAGGTGGCCAATCATGGAATGCCAGGTCTTCTTAGGGAGTCAGTGAGTGTAAAGGTTGGGGTACTGTGTATGTGGCTCTAGGAGGGGCTCAGGCAGGCGTTGCTATCTTCCTGGTTTGCCAGAAAGATCTGAATTGCTGGAGTGTCTCACAGCATTGCATCAGCCACTGCACTGAGATAAACCTCCTGTGCTCTACCTACATCTCCTTCTTCCTTTTTTATTAGCACCTGTTGGATGTGTATAATCGTGGCCTGTTGTGTTGTTATGCAGGCTATCATGGTGAACATACAGAGGAAGAGGAAGAATGCTATGAGGAATATACCAGCTAAAGTAGCCCAAATGAATAGGTTAGCAGGGTTTAGCCAAGAAGTGAGGCGGCTGGAACCCAAAGTAAGGCAGGGTTACGGACAGCTATAGCATAGCTAGAAGTGCCAGTCCAGCAGTTGCTAAGGATACATTTTGTGGTGGTGCAATTAAAAGAACTCTCATTGCTTATGAGAAAAAGGAAAGGGGGCCTGAAGCAGGGATGAAAGAAATGCTGGGTGGACGTATTGGTCTGTATAGTAACATTGCCCTCCCAGCTGCCCCCTGATGTTGTATAAGTCCCATTGTAGATGGTTAGGCTCGTGCCACCTGCTCCTGTAGTGCCTTAATATTGCTCCACGTTATAGGGTGAGCCCTTCTGCCTCGGGGACATCTCCTCTGGTGGTGCCATGTATCCTCTTCAAGTGAGAGTTCCTCTATCTCCCCCACTGGTGGGGTGACTCATCTCTTAAGGTGTGTGGCTTGACATCTCTCGCTGGAATCCAGAGGGGGTGTCTCTCGCCTTCTGGGAAGATACAAGCAAAACCTCTCCCCTGGGCTAATAGTGGATCGGGGCCCTTCCATATTCCGGAAAGGAGGTCCCGCCATCAGACTAGGGAAGGGGTGTCGGAAGATTCTGAAGACCTCCCCAGTGCTTGTATATTGGAGGGAGACCATAATTATCAAAATGAAAAAAGTTTAATGTGGTTAAAGCCAGTGTTAGTATTGTATGTGGGTTACTTCCCGTTATCCCCCCTTTCTCTTTTTGTATTTGGATTTTAAGCTCTCTGTGTAATCTTTCAATGATGGCTTGTCCTTGTGGGTTATACAGTATTCCAGTGGTATGTTTGATGTTATATGAGTTTAGAAAGCGATGAAATTGGGAGCTTGTATAACATGACCCATTGTCAGTCTTTACTTCCCACGGGAATCCTAATGAAAGGAAAGCAGCTTGGAAAGTGGCTATACTATGCCTGGTTCTCTCTCCCGTTTGTGCTTGGGCAAAAGTGGTTCCTGAGCATGTGTCTATAATGGTATGGACATATTTCAGCCTGCCGAAGGCTGGGATGTGTGTGACGTCAGCCTGGCATATGGAATTCTGCTGAAGCCCTCTTGGATTAACACCATGTGGTTGGAGAGGGCTTAAGGATAGTAGGGGGCCATAATTTTTGTAGGCTCAAATTAGGTGCTTACTTTGGGCTAAAGGGGGGTGTGGAAAAAGCTTGTGTAGGGAGGAGGCTGACATATGAAATTTGGAATGTAAGAGTTTAGCCTCCTCTATAGGTTGTATAGAGAGAACTAAGTGGTCCACTTCCTTATTACCTAGTGCTAAGGGACCTGGTAACCCTGTGTGAGATCCAAGATGTTGAATGTACCAGGGAAGCTTATGGTTTTCTAAGATTTCTTTAAGTTGGGTTAAGGCCTTATCGAGGGGGGTTTCCTTAGTTCTGAGGGTAGAGAAGCCTATAGCTTTTGCAGTGTGGACTGCATAAGCACTATCGGAAAAAATATTAACTGAGTTGTCCTGACAGTATAGAAATGCATGTATCACCGCATGTAACTCCCCAACTTGTACTGAGCCTGAGTACTGGTATTTTATTGGTTGTAGAACCTGGAGGTGGAACTGTCTTCCCTTCCCCCAAAGGTGTGGGCTCGGCAGTAGACTTTTTGGTTTCATTTCTGTCCATATCCGAACGTTCTTTAACGAACAAGTCCCACGGATCGGGGGGGCAAAGGGCTCTGGAGAAGAGTATGGGGGAAGGGGACCCTCCTCCACTGAGGCCTCAAAGGCCACAGGTATTGGCAGAGATGGTTCGGGGGGACTCCAGAGAGACATGCGAGGATGGCCAAAATGGCGGGTGTTAGAGAAAGCGGAAATGTTTTTCCTTCATGAACCTCGGCAGACTTTATACGCTTGAGTACTTTCTCCCAAGTGTCTGGGTCCCATACGGGGGCTTCTAACAACCAGGGATTAAAGTGTAAGAGGCACTCCTACAGCATCTGGAGTTCCTTTTCGGATATCTTAATTCGCCTACTCTGCAAAAGGGCGTGGAGAGCTCGTACCTCAGGGGTGCGTGTGGCGGGGGGAACATTGTCCATATTGCAGAGGGTCACTCACCCAGTCTGACGTTCCGGGGGTCCCTGTTCAAGCACCAGATGAAGCAAGGGGTCTCCCAGGGGTGAGGACGACGGAGCCCCTAAGCGCTAGGACACTTGCATGTATGACTCCGGAGACCAGGTTCTGTGACACAGATCTAATTTTATTGAGGAAGTACAGCAGTATATATAGCGCAGGTGGCCAATCATGGAATGCCAGGTCTTCTTAGGGAGCCAATGAGCGTAAAGGTCAGGGTACTATGTATGTAGCTCTAGGAGGGGCTCAGGCGGGCGTTGCCATCTTCCTGGTTTGCCAGAAAGATAATGAACTGCTGGAGTGTGCTCACAGCATTTCATCAGCCACTGCACCGAGATAAACCTCCTGTGTTCTGCCTACATCTGGGGTTTGTTTATCTTCTATAATTGAAACCTTGTAGCCTTGAGTAGAGCTCAGGGCCCACAGGGCCCTGGCTTCCTCCATTGCCCAGGGCAACTCCAGCTTCATGGCTGCCGCCATCTTACTTGAGTTAATTTGCATATTTGCTCCTGATTGGTTGTTGGGCGTGGCTTGTGGGCATGGATTGTGGGTGTAATGGAGTGAGGGTCAATTTGCATATTACTCTTTTATTAGATTAGATTTTAAAATACTGTGGTGTTAGGATTTTTCATCCTAATTTGTTTCCCCCCCCTTTTGGTGATTGTACTAATTATGTGTGAGGGCTTTTATAGTTGGAATTCAGGACACATGTATCTATTCACTTCCTACCAAGAACCACTATTGCACACCCTGGGGAACAGAGATGGATACAACAGACCAAACCCTCATAGAGCTTGCATTCTAGCAGGAGAGAGAAATAATCAGGAAGCAAGTAAATATGCAATAGGAAGGTAGGTAATAATCAGGGCCAGGGGGAAAACCCTGGACATGGTGAGGGAAGAGTTTGGGAGAAGCATTATTTTGATATTCCTGGAGGTCACTCTGAGGATGGTATATTTGTACAAGGAGCTGGAGGAAGGGAAGAAATGTGTCTTGTGAAGAGCTGAGGAACACATTTTCTCAGATTAGTTTCATGTGGCTTCCATATCCTAAAATATCGGAAGTGTACCCTGTCTTAATGACCTTTATACTTTCTGTTGAGTCTACATGTTATGGTTATAGTGATCATTTTTGGGACCTACATTGTTAGCTTCTATTATGTTGATAATACTAGTAAATTCATTAGGTTGCTGCTTGCAGATTTCTCTCCAGTTCTGATGATGGGTTAAAGTCACTCTTCTAATAATGTCTGTGATTTCATTTTCTGGGAAAATAGTTTACAAAGGGAGCAAGAGCATCGAGCAGCGTGGTAAAGATGTGTGTGCAGGATGAAAAATACACACGCTCACATCACAAAGCTTGCATTTAATTCCAAATTTGAATTAATGGAAAAGCCGGAGATGGGTTAATGATTTGATTTGCAAGAGGGTTGGTGGGTTCAAAAGACCAAGAATTAATGTTTTAACCCCCCTCAGACAAATCATTATTCTTTCAATCTCATTTCATAAAGAAATCCTTAACCAGTGTGCATTCCTTCGGAAGAACTGTCCTGTTTGAAACATTAGCACGCTATTGCAATTGTGTACATT
This sequence comes from Murina feae, assembly GCA_004026665.1. NCBI lineage: Eukaryota > Metazoa > Chordata > Mammalia > Chiroptera > Vespertilionidae > Murina > Murina feae. Next base: position 5,478 of record PVJC01043283.1, read on the forward strand.
CTTTGAGAGGTTGGTAGTCTCCAGCAGCCAACACAGCCTGGCTCCGTGCTGCATGGCTTAGAGAAAAATCGATACACTTTCATGATCCCCACGAGGAGATATGTCCTTTCAGAAAGAGAGACTCCCAGTGGCTTGCCTTACGTGGGACTTTATTTTAGAAACCTGTTGTTGGAATCTGTTAAAAGTTTGAGGAAAACAGTCCAGCTCTTACTTAACTGGAAGATAAACCCAGGAAAGGGAGCCAGCTGTATTTTATGTATAGTCCATGTAGACAAGGGGCCCAAGGCGTGAAGGAAACATTATGATCCAAGATCATTTTATCTTTAATTAAAGTTGCTTGGTTATCCCAAAATGGTGGTGGTGATGTATGAATTTCTAAATGGCACACTGATGTCAAAGCTGAGTTCTATTCTTAGCAAATTAAAAAAGTGTGCATCTGTTTGCCACTGTAATTCTTTCCCTCTGCATCAATCACTAAAATTAAAAAGGAACTAATGGAAATAGAGTCCCAGCACAGAAGCTGAATTTAGTACCTTTGTAATTTAAGGCAGTCCTGTAATCAAGCAGATTACTACCTCTGGTTGCACCTCATGGGAATTCAGAGGTGTCACATTAGCTTGGGAAGGACGCCCCTATTGTTTCTCAATGGAAAAGTAGAGCATATGGAGACGTGCATGTAGAAAATAAACACAAATCAAATACAAGAGATACTGAGCGTAGTGTAAGCATCAGTCTTTAGTTTTCCAAGCATGCACAGTTCTATGCCAGTTGAGCTTTCGGATGTGGTTTGCTATTCATTTCAAAATAATGCACCAGTTTCAACATTTTAGCTTTAACCTTCTCCATAACTAGAGGGACTATTCAGATGCCTTTGATGTGATAGTAGAGTGATTCTGCCTTTTGAGAGTAACAATCAGCGCCTTTGTGATTTCATGGTATAAGCTATTTGAAAGCTGGAAATGTGGAGGTGAGCAGCCTGTGATGATATATTGAATCACTTGGGTTGTTTCGGAACAGTCAGGAACAGAGAGGAACTACAAAGCCAGACTAGAAAGAGCTCTTTTTACCCCAGGGATTTTTTAGAATTTCTTGGTGCATATGGATTTTAGAAAAAATTTAATTTGGTTCCATTTATTCTTTTGACCTTGACAATACAGAATGAAGGACAGTTTTATAGTCTTCGCATAGCAGAATTTTGGTGTTAAATTGTTGATGTTTATGCAGTGTTTATGGGGACCAAATTTTCTGAGTTATTTGTAGACCACTGACTCAATCAAAATTCGGTAAGCATTTCCAATCTATTTTATTCCGTAAAGCCAAAATGAAATCATAGCATAGATTGATTTTGTCAATAGAACTGTGGCAAGCAAAACAGACTGATTTTGGTACCATTGTTTTAAAGACTTATTTCAGCATGTACCTATATTTTCGTATTTGAAGGACAACTGCAAAGCTATTGCCTTTTCAGCATTAAAAAGTGGCAGCCAGCCCTAACCGGTTTGGCTCAGTGGATAGAGAGTCTGGTCAAGAGCATGTACTTTGGTTGCGGGCACATCTCCAGTAGGGGGTGTGCAGGAGGCAGCTGATTGATGTTTCTCGCTCATCAATGTTTCTAACTCTCTATCCCTCTCCCTTCCTCTCTGTAAAAAATCAATAAAATATATTTTTAAAAAGTGGCAACCATTCAAGAATGCCATACTTCATAAGTTATACTTACAAAAACACAATGTATGAATGAATAGATGAACCAACTTATGTATATTAAAAGAAGTGTTAGGGAAGGTCTGGGTGATGATCATGAGTTAGAGAAAACCTTATCTAATGGATTTGTTTGGTGATCCTTCAATTAAAAAAAAAATTCATCCCCTGAAAACGTTAGCTAATTTTTACAAAATTAAAGCTATCTGAAATCACTTATTTATTTTCTATCAGTTGGTTCTTCTTCTGATTGGTACTGTTGTCTCCTTTGTTGTCATCATTCTGACCTGTCACCGCTTCTCTGGAGAGATACTGCTCCTGATCTGCCTTAGGAGAAACATCAATCACGACAGCCCCCCAACAGCTAGGGAACATTTAATAGGCGATAGGGGAGGCTACCACCCCTGCTTCTCATTTGTAACAGCCTGAGGTTTCTCCAGGAGAAAGAGTGACTGTAGCAAGAAAGCCATGGGTTGAATTCAAATTTAAGACTTCATCTTTCTGAAATCTTGTTCAGTTTATTAAATGTCTTGCCTCCTGCTGTATAAGATATAGATGAAGAGATCACAGTTTTCCTGGGGGTTTGAAACTCAGGTTAAACAGGCATCAGAAGGGAATTCTCAAATGAATTTTTGGTAAGTGCATTGACAGTCTCAGAAATTTCAACTCTAGCAAACATAACGTTCCTTTCAATTAATGTCAAAATGCCATCCAGCTTGCAAGTCTGTTGTACTAATATGGTGCCTCCGTTCTGTGATTTTCCACGTGGCCTGGTTGAAGGTGAGATACTTTAATTGTAGCTAGTTTCTATGAATATCTATTAAATAATTTCAGAAATAGTTTTTACCTTTTTCCTTGCCCTAAGGTTATTCTGATGTGAAACCTCCTCTTCTTTTGTGATATGCTGTGACTGCATCCAAAGTTGACTCAGTAAGAGGATTAGAAAATCTTTCCATAGGAAAGATATACAAATGTATTCTTTGTGGGAAAACCTGCTGGAAATTGTTTCCTTCTGAATGTGTCTGATGTGCTTACATAGTTTGTGAAGGATCTAGTCTTCTGGGTAATAAACTGTGCCTGGGTAAAGGACTCAGGCAAGCAGTTGCTTTAATAATCACAGGCTATCAGCTTTCCAGGCTCTTAGAAGATGATGGATAGAGGCACTGAATACATGAAAGCAAAGAGGGATGAATACCTTGGCACTTCCTAGTGCTGTAGCCCACATGATTTGTAAAATGCCTGTTACTTCTGAGCACAATTTTAGGATGACTGGGAGTCTGAGGATCTCAGAGATAGAGGGCACAGAGCAAAGTATCTATGTGCATTCATGTGGTAAATGAACAATACCTGTGGACAGTTGTCCCCAAGGGTTTACAGGAGCATCTTCTTTCTTTTTGCAAATACTCCACTGCACCTAAGACGTTAGAGTCACCCAGTTTCCTAAGGACTCCACTTATATATGATATGTGGGTGATCTTCTGCTTGTTCCCCAGATAGTGGGTATGGCAGAATTGATTTCTTCCAGTTGCTGACATTAATGTGCCAGGACAGAGTCTCTAAGGATAAACTCAAATTTTATGAGACCCAAGTGCATTTTCTTGGTCACGACATCAAACAAAAATAAAGCATCTCCTTCCCCTTTAAGATAGGAAGCTACTCATGACTCTCCTGGCCAATTACCTAAAGACATCTTAGAGAGTTTCTCCATCTCACAGGGCACTGTACACATTGGATGGCTAACTTTACTGGGCCAGCTGCTGCTTGCTCTAAGCTCATGAAAGCTGACACTTCCGAGCCCTTGCATTCCATAGACCCACCAGAGAATGGTTTTTTACAACTTAAAGGACTCTCCAGTGATCATAAATCTTTCTTTCCATTTGTACATTGAGACAAGTTTTGCAGAGTCAAACTTAACAAGAAAATGGACATCAGAGACTTGTTGGTTATTATATCTTAACATTGATTTCACAGCAAAAGCCTGCCCTCCTCTTTGTACTCAGAGGCAGCAGGTCAAGGTCAACAGAGGCTTTGCTGAATTAGTCTTAGGATCTCTGCTTACCCCCATGGTCCTTCTTACCATTCAGACCTTACTTTTTCTGTTTCTACACTGACTTCCTTTGAAATCCTTTAGCTCTTACCTGTACACATTTCTATCCATTCCTGGAACACCCTAAAACCTTCCATTCTTCTTCCTAACCTGGAGGAGAGAGAAACATTATTGACTGCTATGAACTTCTTTGGGAGTTTTCCTTGCTCTCATCTGACCCCTTTGAAACCTCCCTAGACAGCCTACATTGTGAAATATTTGTGAATGAGTCTTGTTTGAGAACTGAGCAAAGACACTATTAAACTGGATACAGACTCAGAACCCACTAAGACGTCAAATCCAACTGTCTCCATGGCACCAAGTCTGCAGAGGTGCCTTGATACCAGATTTTGTTTTATAGCTGATGGAATTTAGGGCATTTAATTTCTCTCCCATAGGGAGGCATATAATCAGACATCCATTGGTTCTTGTTGACTTGATAATCAGACTACTTTGGTGAAGAAGGAGGAGAAGAAAGAGGAGGAGGAGAAAGGAGAAGAAGAGGAGAAAGAGAGAGAAGGAGGAGGAGGAGAGGAAGGAGCAACTTTCACAATGAGAAATGTTCATAGTAGAATGAAATATATTTTTTCTTACTGTATTATTTTTAGAGATAATTCAGCTTAGTTCATTTATACATCTAGAGTTTCCACAAACTACAGTTTGGCCAAAAGAGACCTAATTTTTGCCTGTTTGGCAGGACATCAATTTGTGTATGATGTGTTTTTCATGCCCTTTCAGAAGGAAAATTGAGAGCTGTGATAACATGACGCTAAATGGAATGATAATGTCAAAACTTCTTATGAAACACTGTAGGATATTTCAATTCTCTTAGCAAGAAAGAGCACTGATTTAATTATGGATCAAAATGCCTTCTGCATCAAGTGGAGAGAGGTGGATATTGGAATTCCTGTGGTGATATTTATTTTTCAATATGACAAGAAACTGGAAACCTAAGTATCCAAGTGGTCCAATTTATATTTGTTCCCATGGTTTCCATTATGTGGGAATACTTCTCACAGTTCTGTTTGAAGACGAAAAGGTTAATGAATTTTCTGACAATGGGCAAATAGATTAAGCCTATTTTTATGCACCTGAAGCAATGCCCACAAGCATGTAGGCTTGTAACCCATGGGGTGCTGGCAATTTACTGCCAATACCACACTTTCTACAGTGAAGTAAGATCTTGTCACATATCACTTGGCTACGTCATTCCTGGAGTCTCAGATGTCTGGAAGTAGGGCCACTAGAGCATGGTGCGCTAAGCCCAGAGGTGGCAAAACAAATATGGAGACAGAGATTGTCCTTTCACTGTATTTAATGAATACTCAACCTGTAGAGTGAAATCTAACCGCAACATTGCTACCACCCATTGTTTTCATGTGGAAAACCTTTAATGAATGGACACTTTTAACATTTCTTGTCTTAGATTACCAAGAAAAATGATATGAGTGCATTTTCACATTAGGCAATATGAACTAATCTATCACATAGCCAAGGCATGGATGTCATTGATGAGTGATGAGTGATGAGTCACTTAACCACTATCAACTTCAAAAATAAGGCTAGTGGTACAGTCTGCTAGAAACTGGATTCCATTTCTAGCCATGAATGAGGTTAGAAGGGGTATCTTCCCCAGAGCCTCCAGAGAGATACTCAGGCCCTGCCCACACCTTGATTTTGACCTTGTGAGACCAGCAGAGATGGAGCTGAGCCATGGTGAACTTGGACTTCTGATAACAGAAACTATGAGATAAAAGGCAGTTCCAAAGTGTACAGGAGGCAAGGAAAAGCCAGAGATGAAAGTATGGAAGCAAAGAAAGGGAATTAATTGATTGGCTCTAGCCTAAAGCCTAGTGACGGTTTGTGATTGGTTGCCCGTGGTGTTTTGGTTTTGTAACCTTGTGACATTTACAGGCTTAGATTTGGGGTTGCTTATGTAGGCTACCACAGCATCAGAGCCACCTCTGTCTAATGGCCTCTTTGGTTAACGAAACACATAATGTTCTTAGCATTTTAAGATTTAATGTCTGATTAAATGTGTTAATATATAAAATATTTTATGGAAACCACTTATCCACATCCTTTTTTTTTTCTGGGGTAGATTTTCTATGAAATGTTCCATTTTCTCAGTAGAACCCCCACCCCCCCAGAAATGGAATGCTTTGAACTCTGTTGAAAATTTTGAAGAAATATGTTCTGAGACCATTTTAAGCCTGGCAGAACGTGTCTTTCCATCCTTTGCCTTTACTTTCTTGCCTAACCAGGCAGAAAAACCCAGCCTGGAAAATTGGAAGCTGTGGGTAAGCAGTCATGCCTCCACTCATTTAGCACCTGCCGAGGCCTGTGTTCTTATTACTGCTTCACCAGGCCTGCTCTGGACGTTTTGTTCAGTGCCAGTGTAAAGGAGGCAGGCTGTCGACAGAAAGGATTATTACTTTTCTGAATCAGTCCCTTTAATTTCAAAGGAGTTGTGGAGAAGAGAGCGATTTCTTTGCCAGATATCCCTGCCATCCCCTGGCTGAACAATGCTAACTTCAGGGTCAGATCACATGCCTCAGTTTCCAACCCATCCTGATGTGGGACTTTGAATCCCATAAAGGTTTGTGGAATGAATGAATAATGACATTAATAGTCATCTTACCACAAATTTTTAAGGCTATGTCACCGAGTGCTAAAGTCCTATTTCTATGTAAAATTTTCTCCAACTATTTGCCCTAGCCTTGTCCTGGGCTGGGCACACCATATAAAATAGCTCATATAATTCAGAAGACTGCATCTGTGCATCACCAGAGAGAGACCATCCTGAGTTTCTTGTCTCTGGAGACCTGCCTCTGCTCTTGCTCTACAAACAAGCCAGAGACCTCTGAAGTGTTGGATTTATCCTAAAGCTGAAGGAGCATGACTCTTGGGGCAACCATCAGGCTGTGAAGCGGTTCGGTGACTCGCCTCCACTCAGGAAACTGGTGCTGGGATTGTGCTCACTGATTCCTAAGGTTTGTGCTCACCGATTAGACCTCTGACTCCTAAAGTTTGCCCCAAGAGAACCAGAGGGAGATCTGAAAAACTGAAGAATCCTTCCAGCTCAAGAGGGAGCAAGGACGTGCAGTGCATTGCTTTGCCTAGGAATGACTTAATTTGGGGACATTCACATCATCCTCAGTTTTCCTGATATTTTTGGAAAGATGTGAGTGAGGCCAGAGTTCTCACATTCTAGGAATAACTAACTGGGAAATTTGACTTGTTAATTTATCAGAGCAGTTATTTTTTGAGGAGTAAAGGAGAGGCTCCCTAAGATGGTTATATAAAAAATATCTTCTATATTCTTTATTTATGGTTCTTTCTCATGATGAGAATGCTTAAGATAATATGTATCTGAAGAGTTACATTGTGAAATGTTTCATACTTAATTCTTAAAGTTTGAAGTTGTTAGAGGCTGACTTGTGTCCCTTTCAAAGTTCATAGATGGACTCAGTACCTCATAATGTGACCTTATTTAGATATAGGGTCATTGCAAGTGGAATTAGTTAAGATGAGGTCATACTGGAGTAGGGTGAGCCCTCAATGCAGTGTGACTGAAGTCTTCCTAAGAGGGAGAAGCTTAGACACCGGCCAGCATACAGGGAGAACACCGTATCAACATGAGGATGGCCCCCAGGGAGCCAAGGAGACAGGCCCGGGACACATCCTTCCCTCACATCTCAGCAGGAACCCACCCTGCCAACACCTTGATCCTAGACTGCTGGCTTTTAGAACTGTGAGGCACTAAGTTTCTTTTGCTTGAGCCTCCCAGTTTGTGGTGTTTTATTATGGCAGTCCTAGAAAACAGATGCATAACTTTTCAAAATCACTTATCAACTTGCTCCAATAACTATAGGTGTGGTAGGCAGAGTGGCATCCAGAGACCTCCACAGTCTGATGGCAGACCTATGAACATGCTGTGTCATGTGGAAAAGGGGCTTTGAAGATGCAATTAAGGTTATGAACTTTAAAATAGGAAATTATTTGAGTTATTTGGTATATTCACATCTACCTATCATTTACCTAGCTAGCTAGCTATCTAATGAACACAAAACCATAAAATAAGCATTAAGTTGTAAAGTGGGAGAATAGAATCCCCTCTTACACATCACTCAAGTCCGAAAATCCAGAAACCTCAGGAACCCTTGGAAATAATGTCATTTGAAGTAACAACCAAGTGTTTTTTTTCAAGTTCCAAATGAGATTTTTAGCTTTTATTATCATCTTACCTAATAATAGACAAACATGTAAATTGACTGTCCCTCCACTACGCTGACCAGCGAATCAGGAGAGTATGCAAATTAACCCAACAAAGATGGCAGTTAATTTGCATATGTATGCATGAAGCAGCAAAGCGAAGACTGAAGGCTCTGGCCAGAGAAGGGAAGGCCTGGGTCCCGGGTGCCATAGGAAAACCAGTGCTGGCAGCCAGGGGAAGGGAAGGCCTACTGCATGAATCTCTTCATGCAATGGGCCTCTAGTCCTATATAATCTTAACTAATAAAAGCGTAATATTGAAATTAACCGTTTCTCCAGGATGGGATAAGCCACGCCAACCAGCTAATCAGAGCGGTTGTATGCAAATTAGCCCAGCCAACATGGAGGTCGCCACTCACAGACCTGAGTAAACGGCAGCTTCAATTGCAGCAGGAGTGAAAGTGAAACTACCGCCCGCTCCACTCCGCTTATCCTCAAGCAAAACACACGTTTGCAACATAATAACAATCATAGAATCCTCGGGAGCTGAAGGAAACAGCAGGCCTGGCCTCACCACTAAGTAACGTTGTGTCATTATAGACGCTGCTAGGTGAAGCAGAGAGGAGGCTTCGTTAGAAGGCCGGCTTAAAGGAGCAGTGTATCAATTATAGAAGATAAACAAACCCCAGAAACCTGCATCCAGCCAGCCTTGCTGGGACATTGGGTCAGTGGGAGCTGTGGGCAGCCTTAAAGCCTGAAAGCGCCAATGGGGTGAGGGACATTCCTGGGGGGCTTGGCCAGCCTGGAGACAGCCATCAGCCCATCACCCAGGCTGGTCAGGCACACCAGCAGGTGGACATCCTCAGAGGGGTCCCAAACTGTGAGAGGGCATAGGCCGGGCTGAGGGACCTCCCGAGTGCACAGAGCAGCTGCAGGGCAGAACAGCGCAGGACCCAGGACCCGTGAGTGGGAAACAGGCGGCAGGGTTGGCAGCCTGCTTGGCGACTCCCCAGGCCCTTTGTGGGGCACCAGGGAGGTGGAAAGAGATGGTGGGGGCCGGGGGCCTGCTTGGCAGCTCCTCAGGCCCTTTGAGGGGCACCGGGGAGC
>PVJC01043284.1:0-14588 GCA_004026665.1 Murina feae
CCCGATTCCACCAGTGGCATCGGGCCTAAATGGGCAGTCGGACATCCCTCAAGGGGTCCCAGATTTTAAAGGGTGAAGGTTGGGTTGAGGGACACCACCCCCACCCCCCACTCCCACTCAGTGCACAAATTTCATGCACCAGGCCTCTAGTGTTGTATATAAACATCCTGACATACTGTTTGTGGAACAAATGCAATTTGTTTTGGTACATCTAGGTGTTGTTCCTTATTAATTATGCTAGGGAAGAAAAGGTCATCCTGGGGGCAAGATTCCACCTTACAATTGTTCATTGCTAGGCACCTGGAGCTTTCTACACTGGTGACCTTTAATACTTGGCCTATTGTTCCTTCTCTACCCATGGCAGTCTAACTGCCTACTATAAGTTGACTGAAATGATTCAACAAACATTTCTTAATCCACCTATTAAATTTCAGAACTGTCAATACATTATTTTATTTGACCCTCACATCAATATAACATACTTTTGTTATGATAATACTTAATTGATAACAAACTCTGGTGTAGAGAGAGGAAGTGACATGTTCAAGGTAATATAGTGACTGTCAGGATTTGAAATTTGTCTTTCTAGGCCAATTCCTCTGTTCTTCACATTGTCTATACTATGATGCTGCCTAGTTTTTTAAAATGCCTCTTTATTTAGATAAATTGGCTGAGGTATTAGATATGAGAAAACAAAGATTTCTAACAGACATATTAGGGAAAAGCAAAAAACACTGTTAAATTATTTTCATTTTCTGCAATCCTCTTTCTGTGGCACGTTTACTTAGCTAAGTTATAGACACTATTCCTCAAATTAAAAAAAAAAATGTTTATCTTCCAATTCTTAGAAAGAAAGCCCTTGTTATCCTTGGACTAAAATGCACATTGTTAGAAGATATTCTTTTTTAACACTTAAACAACTGAAAACCATGCAATGCTCCTTTTCTTTGAGGTTTGCCTCTCTCTCTCTACACACACACACACACACACACTCTCTCTCTCTCTCACAATTTTACACATGCAGATCACACTCCTTTGAGATGCTGATCTTTTCCCATGATGCATCTGGCTTAGAGAAAGACAAGCTTACTGTATAAAAATGCCAGTTGGCTTGACAAGCAAATTCCATAACTATACAATGTTTACACAATACAGTTTAGCAATAGTTCACACAGTCTGTAGTCTTGGATCAGAATTCTAATTAAGCCTTAAATCATCTGAGTTGAGATTAATTCCTATTACTGTGGCCTTAGACTTTTTGTTGTAAAAATATGAAGCATTGTTTGTCTGCAAAGAATATAGTATATAATGCATTACCAGCTTGATCTGTGTAGTTGTATATAAACATCCTGGTGCACTGTTTGTGGAATGAATGTGATTTGTTTTGGTCCATCTAGGTTTTTTCTTATTAATTACTGCCTGCAGTGGTTGCTGGGTTCAGAGCACTGCACTTTTCCAGAGTTTCCTATCTTCCAACTGACATACAAAGAAAGAGGGTTTGTGAAATAAATTTCAGTTGTTGAAGGTAATGACTATTGAACTCAAGGTATAAGCATCTCCTATACAACATCAAAAAAGGACTATATTGGTAAGCTTATAGCAAAGAGTATCTCAATTCAAACAGTTTCTGCTTATTAAAACTTGTGAAGTATACTTCAAAAGAGACAGCTAGAAAGGCAAGTACCAATTGCATCTCTTTGAGCTTTTACCTCTTCAACAATTTTACCATCTCTGTCACAAAAGGCACAAATGAAGCTTATGAAGTACCTATCACTGTGGAGCAGACCCATTGAAGTCAATGTTTTCCCCTCCCTTAGTTCAGACTACATATTAGCAACATTATCACCTAAGATGCTTTATGGCAAATTAAAAAGAAGTGATTAGCACTAATCCTTTTATTCAGAATGAGAAATAACAGAAAAATAACATACTTTAGAACATCGCTCTGAAAAAAAAGAAAGTAATTAAGTTTTTATCACTATTCTGGAACAAAAAACTCTGATGACAGTTCAAAAGGCTGGAAGGAGGATAGATTTTCCAGCTAACAAAAGGTTTGTGATTCTCTCTGAGACCAAAATGAAGTCATTCCAAAGATTCACCCAACCATGTGCAGGACTTGGATCTTGGTATTGTCAGAGATAGCCCATCCAGGAAATTCTACAGAGTCAATAGACCATTTCACAATGTGAGATCCAATCAAATGGCATTTTTATCTGGTATGAGCCTCACTGAAGGGAGGCAGAAATGCTTGGACAAGAGACAGCATCAATCAACTAATAAGTGGGGAAAGAGTGATGTGCTTTAAGTATTATGCTAAGAGTATCAGACAGGCATAATTTATTTCCTGCAAATATTAAATTAAGAGAAAATTTTAGAATCATTCCCATTTTGTTTGATATTGTCATGTATTTAATACATAAGCAAAAGCAAGTTTAGATTCCACAGTGGTACAGTGTAAAGAAAATTATTCCAAAGTTATCTTAAAAGGGGTGTTTACCCTAGCTGGTTATGCTCAATGGATAGGTTGGCCTATGGAAGGAAGGGTCCCGAGTTCAATTCCCATCAAAGCGCACATGCCGGGTTGTCGGCTTGATCCCCAGTAGGGGGCGTGCAGGACGCAGTCCATCAATTATTCTCTCCTATCATGAATGTTTCTATCCCTCTCTCCCTCTCCCTTCCTCTCTGAAATCAATAAAAATATATTTTAAAAAGGCAGGGGAGTTTCAAGGCTTGTGCACTTGGGAGTTGCATACTTCAGGTGACAGGGACAGAAGAGAGAAGAGCTTCCTGGACCACTAGACAGATAATGGGTCATAAAGCATCACTGTCCCTCCCAATATGCCTAGCATAGGTCATGGCTCAAAACAGGAACTAAATAAATATCTTTACAATTCAAATCTGAGAGTTGCATCCTCTTAACAGTTATTTCTTAATCTTTCTGAAGTGAAAGATTGAAGTAAAGTTTTTATCAGGAAAGTAGTGATTAGAAATAGCTTTAGGAAAATTTACTTGGTATTACTGTGTAGGATGACATGGATCTAGAAGAAACTGGAGGAGAGAACAATCAGGAGGCAGAATGACTTAGAATGGGAGATAAGAATAAAAAATAAATCAACAGACCAACCTCATTAGTAATCATAAAAATTCAAATTAAAATAACAATGAAATATTTCTCCCTGTCAAATTTACAATACATAAGTCTATGCAATATCAAGTATTAGGAAGGATTTGAGGAAAGAAGCAGTTTGGAGGACAACTTGACAGCATCTCTTAAAATTTAAAATGTGCAAATCCTTTACATAGGAATTTCACCCATAGAAATAATATTGTTTGTACACAGAGACAGAAATGTAGGATGTTCACTGCAGTATGGTTCGTAATCAAATAAACACAATAAAAATAACAACCAAAAATGCCCTGGGAAAACAACTTAAATGTCCCTCAGAAAACGACTGGCAAAATAAATGACACATCCTTATATTGTTACCACAGTTTAAACAGCATTGTAAAAGAGTGAGGAAGACCTAAATTAACTGATATGAAAAAATAAGTTAACATTATAATGTTTACAGCATAATCCTATTTATATAAAAATAACCAAAACCAATCAAATATGTGTGCATATGCATAGAAAAGTGGCTTGGAAGGATACATACCAAACTGTTATTAACTGAAGCTACACTATTTTTTAATTGTTGAGCAGGAACTATTCCCAGCATACTGTTAAGTGAAAAAAGCATATCAAAGTGAAATATGCATATGGTATGAGCTTATATACATGTTGGAAAATCTGTATATTTCAGTCAACTCCAGCTACTATATCAAACACTATATACTGGGTGCTTAAACAATAGAAATTTATTTTTCACAGTTCTTGAGGCCAAGAAATCCAAGATCAAGGTGCTTTCAGCTTTGGTTTTTGGTGAGAGCCTTAGTCCTAGTTTATAGATAGCTACCATCTCACTGGACCCTCACATGGCCAAGAGAGAGCTAATCTCTTTTGTGTCTCTTCTTATAAGGGCACTGATCCCATTCGTGAGAGATCTACTATCATGATCTAAACAGTCCTCAAAAGTCCCACCTCCAAATACTATCTCATGGAGATTAGGACTTCAATATAAGAATTGGGGGAGGGGGGTACAAACATTCAATCCATAGCAAATAGAATATGGTCTGGGAGGAATCATACCATGACTCCAAGCAAGCATCAGTGATTACCTCTCAGCAAGAAAGTATGATGTAGGGGTGGGGGTACAGTATGGATAGGGTTGATGGGGCTGATTAATGAAAAAAATTTTTCATTGTTATATATTCTTTTGTATTAGTTATATTTTTATAATAAGCATGTATAAATATGTAAAAACATTGTTTTGAAAACATATATAAAAAAACAAACCCAGGTTTGTATGGTTTCCATTTTGAATCCATCAGTGGACCACCTGGAAACTATATCAGATCTAGTCAGCTGCATAACTTTAAGGACAGGTTTGCTTAGGTACCTACTCAGGCAGTTAATCAGGCGTTCAGATGATCTCACATATCGAGACTCAGAAAGTTGATTTAGTAGGTGAGGCTCCAATGATAGCTGTTGCCCAGACCCCACCACTCCCACATACATACATTGCAATGTCTGTTTGTTTTTTGGATCTCTAGAAATTCTGTATTAAATCACTATTGTATAAGACTACCTTGGTGCCTTAGTCTGCTGATGCTCTGAATAACTAGTTAAACTGCAAATCGATCTATTCTCATCCCTAGGCAATGTCTTGCTACAATATGCACTGTAGATCAAATGGTATGCATCCAGCTAAAGCACAAGGTAGGGTTTCCTTCAAGTAACTGTAATTTATATATCTTTTTCTAAAATAAAGAACCAGTGTGTTTCCTCCCGGCACACAATTCTTTCAAACTGGGCATACTTCTTTTGGAGCTGTCCATATTTGGGGCACTCAGTGTCTCCTGTGGGTAATTTTAAGTCAGCAATTTGTACTGAATGAAGATGGCTTTAGCACAACTGTTGGCTCTGGTTGTTTTATGATGTGTCACACTTTCAGACAATACAGTTCTGGAGAATTGATATAAAAAAGTGAAACTTGTACTTAATAGACTCCAGTCTTTTTAAAGGAACAACCAGGATTATATTCATGTAGTTTTGTTTTAGTTGTTTTTAAAATTATTTTAAGGAAGAAAATTGAACCATTCTTTCTCATTCTCACATGACATTCATTCATCTATTCAATCATTTCAATTTATTCATTCCTTCAACTAATGTTTTCTGGGTACCATTTCTTTAAAAAAATGTTTACTGAAACCTACTATGTTTCAGGCCCTGTTCCAAGCACTAAAATGGAGTGTCTTCTGTAAGTAACAGTACTAGTGATAAATGCTGAGATGATAGAAAAAGGATCATCTCTGCCTTCACTGCTATCAGAGATATTGACACCTATCCAGCTTGGCTCAATTAGCTTTTTTTTTTTTAGCTTTGGCATCCACCATTCATTCATCAACAGATACATCTATTGAGTTCCAGACATCTTGTTAGGTATTAGGGATGTAACTGTAAGCCTGGAGTGCTGTCCAATAGAGAAAACAGCTATTGATTAATCACACAAGTAGTATAAAATTGCAACAGTGACAAGTGCATCAAGATATTCATTCTGCCCCTTATCACTGCCCTCACAACTTCAGATAATGTAGCTAAAACAGCTGCAGTTTAATCTGTATACATATTGGACATTCAAGTAAAATACGTTTAAAGGAAAGTGGGGTTTAATTCTTTAAAGCTAGAAAACAACCACTGTATCTCATTTAACTTTGTGTTACTATGTTGATTATGAATTTTCTTTCTATTGAATCCTTAAAATTTAAATCTGAGAAGATGAGCTTTCTTAAAAGTTATTCTAAATCTTTTAGGCAGGTCCTTATTTCCTTAGGATCCCACATTTCCTCATTTTATAATCATTTCCTTCAAGACTCTCATCCCAAATGAACTCTTATTGGTGAACAAAAATCAAGCAAGAAGAAACTCATTTTGCTGACTCACCTACTTTCCATACAAGGAGCTTGTCTTTAACACAAACCCATTTCTTTCTTGATGATGGATATAGCCTGTTGTATTGATTTAAAAGTAGACAGTAAGCTTCCATGAACACTCCAAATAGGTGCAAAACTGACAAAAATGTCCTTACTTTCTACTTAGTGAGCATCTTTTCATAGTGTCCAACGATTATATTGCACTTGTTCATATACTCTTCACAAAGAGTAATAATCTTTTATA
This sequence comes from Murina feae, assembly GCA_004026665.1. Taxonomy (NCBI): domain Eukaryota; kingdom Metazoa; phylum Chordata; class Mammalia; order Chiroptera; family Vespertilionidae; genus Murina; species Murina feae. The sequence continues at coordinate 6,278 of PVJC01043284.1, forward strand.
CTAAAATCATATGATTTATAAAGAAATCATATGATTTATAAAGAAATTCAAAAGCAACACCTCACTTGAACCTTAATTAACTCAACAACTTATGAGCAGTATTTAAAAATGTCACATGCAACTAACCAGCTACATTGTCGATGCTTTACTTGAGTTTTGAAAATGCCTGTTTCTAGTGGTATTAGTCATGCTTGTAAAGTTCTGAACTACCAACAAAAAGGAAGAGTAATAAACAATGATATATTTTCTATTTTATGAGATTTTGATTATGTCTTCAACTTCAATTTTCAACTTATTAGGTAGGCAAGAAATAGAATTATACTGGTTAGAGGTAAACCTTAAATATGCAGAAACTGATGAATCAAGCATTTTATTTTGGCCAAACCTGCTAACATAGCTATCCAAACTACATCCATATATTCATTACGTAAATATTATATTGAGGTAATTCTATGCTTCTTCTAGTTGTTTTAATGTTTCTGAGCTGAAGTTTCAGAGCAAATTCCACGGAAATAAACTAATGAGTTGAATGATGAACTCCTAAAAGATATGTCTATATCCAGATACCTAAAAACTGTGAATGTTACCTTACTTGGGAGAAAAAAAAATCTTCGGAGGTGTAAATTAAATCAAGGATCTTTAAATGAGATAACTTTGGATTATCCAGGTAGGCCCAAATCCAATGACAATTTCTCATAGCAATATGTTTCTTTGGGGAAGGGAAACAAAAGAAAAAATAAAATAAATGGGATTATAGCAACCAAAAAATTTTTGCACAGCAAAGGAAACAATCAACAAAATGAAAAGACAAGCCACTGAATAGGAGAACATATTTTCCAATTATATATCTGATAAGGGGCTAATATTCAAATTTTATAAAGAACCTATACAATTCAACACCAAAAAACAAATAACCCAATTTAAAAATGGGTGAAGGATTTAAATAGACACTACTTCAAAGAGAACATACAGATGGCAAATATACATATGAAAAGATGCTTAACTAATTTTCATAGAAGTGCAAATTAAAACCACAGGGAATATCTTCACACTTTTCAGAATGGCTATCATCAATAAATCAAGAAACAAGTGTTGGCGAGGATATAGAAGACAGTGAACCTTCTTGCCCTGTTGGTGGGAATGCAGACTGGTGTAGCCATTGTAGAAAGCAATATGGAATTATCTCAAAAAATTAACAATGGAATTGCCTTATGACCCAGTGATTCCACTTCTGGGAATATATCCGAAGAAAGCTGAAACACTGATTCAAAAGAATGTATGAACCCCTATGTTCATGGTACTAGTATTTATAGTAGTCAAGATTTGGAAAGAGCCCAAGTGTCCATAAGTATATGAGTGCATATTAAAAGCCATGGCATATTTATATAATGAAATACTACTGACCATATAAAAGAATAAAATCTTACCTTTTGCAACAGCATGGATGTACCTGGAGAGTATTATGCTAATTGAAATAATCTAGTAAGAGATAGATAAATACCATATGATTTTACTTATATGTGAAATCTAATAAACAAAACAAACAAACAAAATATAAACAGACTTAGAGACACAGAAAACAGATTGACAGCTGTCACAGGGAAGGGGTTTGGGGCTGGGTGAAAAGGTGAAAGGATTAAGCAAAAAAACAATAAGTCATAGACAAATAACAGTATGGTAGTTACCAGAGGAAAAGGGATATGTGGGGAAGTAGGAGAAGGAAAAGGCTAATAAATGATGTTGGGAGGAGACTTAATGTGGGGTGGTGAACACAGTACAATATACAGAGAATATACAGTTTATAAAACTGTACACCTGAAAACTATGTAATTTTATTAAACAACTAGGGGCCCGGTGCACAAAAATTTGTGTGCTCGGGAGGTCCATCGGCCCGACCTGTGCCCTCTCACAGTCTGGGACCCCTCTGGGGATATCCACCTGCTGGTGTGCCTGGTCAGCCTGGGTGAGGGGATGATGGCTGTTTGCAGGTTGGCCAAGCCCCCCAATGTGGATCTTCACCCCATTGGGGTGTGGCCAGCCTGGATGATGGGCTGAGGGGCGTTCTCAGGCTTTCAGGCTGCCCACAGTCCCTTCATGTTTTGGGTCCCTACTGGGGTACCTGGCCAGCCTGGGTGAGGGGCTGATGGCTGTTTGCAGGCTGGCCAAGCCCCTCAGTGGCGTCCCTTACCCCATTGGGGTGTGGCCAGTGTGGGTGACGGGCTAAGGGGCGCTTTCAGGTTTTCAGGCTGCCCACAGCTCCCATTGACCCAATGTCCCAGCCAGGCTGGCTGGAAGCAGGTTTCTGGGGTTTATTTATCTTCTATAATTGATACACTGTTCCTTTAAGCCTGGGCCTAGGCAAGTAATGAAACCTCCTCTCTGCTTCGGCTCTGGCTTCTATAATGAAACAATGTTTCCCTTAGAAGTCAGGCCCGGCCTGCTGTTTGCTTCAGCTCCTGAGGTTTCTAGGATTGATACTTTATTGCAAATATGTCGTTCCCTGGAGCAGAGAGAAGCCCAGGTGGCCAGCAACAGTTTCACTCCTGCTGCCATGGAAACTGCCTGTTTACTCAGCTCCCTGAGTGCCGGCCTCCATGTTGGCTGGGTTAATTTGCAAACAGTCGCTCTGATTGGCTGGTGGGCATGGCTTAGGCATCCCGAAGGGATGGTCAATTTGCATATTACACTTTTATTATATAGGATGATGTCACCCCAATAAGTTCAATAAAAAATTAAAAGTTAAGAAAAACAAAAATAAATACTAATAATAGTCATAGCTTGAAAAAACACACGTTTTTGAAGCAGTTTTAAGGTCACAACAAAATGATAAGGTATAGAGGTTTTTTGTTTACCCCTGCCTCTACATCCTGTACCAGAGTGGTATGTTGGCTATAATCAGTGAACCTACATTGACACATCATTACTACGCAAGGTCTATACAGAAGGTCCTTGGGTTATGTCAGAGATTCATTCCTATGGTGATATAACATGATTTTCACCATGAGTCGGAACCCATCTACATAAGCACCTACGTCACTGACACAGAGCACATACACAGCAGTAATGAAGTGAAACAGTTAAAAATAATTTAAAAGAAAGATAACAAGCGCTAACCAGTTTGGCTCAGTGTATAGAACATCAGCCTGCGGAATGAAGGGTCCCAGGTTCGATTCCGGTCAAGGGCATGTACCTTCGTTGAGGGCACATCCCCAGTGGGGAGTGTGCAGGAGGCAGCTGATCGATGTTTCTAACTCTCTATCCTTCTCCCTTCCTCTCTGTAAAAAAATCAATAAAATATATTTTTAAAAAATATAACAATTCCTGACCTTTACTTGTGGTAAATAAATAATAAAAAACATAAAGCACATATGTATATATGTTGAAATGCTGGAACTTTTTTTAAATAAATACTGTAAATAAGAGATGGTGACTTAACCACAAAACGACATACATCAAGTCTGACGTAACCTGAGGACTGCCTGTAGTTTATATTATAGTTCGTGCCACAACCTTTTGCAGTGAGGATTCAGGAGCTAGAGAGAAAGGGCTGCACATAAATGGATATACTAGACAAGAAATATAAATTTAGAAGGCATGGGGGAATTGGGTGGGGACCAACTCTCTAGTGGAGTGGCTCCCCAAATCTCTGGACTCATAGCTTTTTATATACATTTCCCCTTTAGCAAAGCAAGCATACATCAATGGTAAGGTTTGGTAAACAATAAAGGATTATCAGGTTGGGGATTGCCTTCAGCCATTCAACCAGCAGCAGGGTAATACTACGCTGATTCTCAGCCCTTGCTGAATATCAAAGTCCATCAGCCTTCTGATGGACTTCTGGTATTTATGTTAACTACTTGTTGACATTTGCTGCCAGCATATCCCCCTTTTTGTTTTCTTAATAAATTTAGAAGGGTGCATGCCATTTGCAGAGCTTGGGTCCTTTTAAGATTTTTAAATTCAATGAAAAGGATTGAGTTCTTTCATGTCCTTTTAAATTTCTGTCAGGCATCTAAGGAACCAGTTTGCAGTAGGCTCCTTTCTGGGCCATCAGTACTTTGACTCTCCTTCTCAATTACTGGCCCCTATGATATGACAGCAATTATATTCCAGATATGGATAGAGGACAAATGGTGGGAAATGGCAATTCAGGTCCAACCTTCTTTGGCTTGTCCAGAGAAACCTACACCAATGCACAGCTGATGACTGCTACCTTGGCAAGGCGTCTTTACCATCCCCCATCTCTGGACTATTTCTCCTCCATCTCCTCAGCATGTTGCTTGGGGCTACTGCTATCTGTGGTTGGAGTAGTCTAGTCAGTTTCTCTCTCAGATCCATTGTTGAAGTTTCGAGGAGTTTGTGCTTGGAGGAGTTTTCTGCAAATATACAAGCATATCCTCTACCAAAGGTTAATAAAGGGACCTACCTATAAACTAGACTAAAGATTTTTTTTTTCATTTTAATTTTTTAAACTATATTTTATTGATTTTTTAAAGAGAGGAAGAGAGAGGGATAGAGAGTTAGAAACATCAATGAGAGAGAAACATCGATCAGCTGCCTCCTGCACACCTCCTACTGGGGATGTGCCCACAACCAAGGTACATGCCCTTGACCGGAATCGAACCTGGGGCCCTTCAGTCCACAGGTCAACACTCTATCCACTGAGCCAAACCAGTCAGGGCAGGATTTGTTTTTTTTTTCATTTTAACCAAAGCATTTTCCTTTGACTTATTCTGACACCAGTGTAATTTCATGGGTGTCTTGCCATCAGCATTACAAGTGAAAAAATTTAAAGTAATTAAGGCTTGATATAGTTTACTTACAGGAGATTACTCTACTATCCCTCCTTTATTGTTTTAACATGTAAGGGGGACATTCCTTGATAATCTGTTTTGCCTGCTGTAAAATATTTTGCCTTTTGGAAATCCTGCAATGCAGACTTGATAGCTTTTAATTCAATTCTTAGCACAGAAGTATGACTGGTCTGAATTCATTGCATGATAAGCAGCTATACTATGAGATGAACCATCAGTAAAAAACAGTTAATGCTCCAGAAATAAGTTTCTGCCTAGTACAACAAAGTTCCCCTGAATATTCACCTATTCCAATTTGGCAATTTAACTAAGTATGAAATAAGGCTTATTTTCTAACTTCATTTGTCCCTGAGTATGGAGTATAGATGACACTAATTGGATTTCTGCTATCAGTCTTTGAGTATCCTATATAATAAAGAGGGAATATGCAAATTGACCATCACTCCAGTCAATCTGCACCCACAGCTGAGGCTCAGTTCCCATAATGAGCCTTAAGGAGCAATCAGCAGGGACCTGAGGCTGCACGCCCACCCACCTCCTGCATGGGGCTTGACAGGGGACCTCAGGCTGCTCCCCCTGCCCTGGCACCAGGCCAGAGGAACTCAGGCTGCACCCTCTTCCCTGGTGCCAGGCCGGGGGACCTCAGGCCATGCCCCCTGCCCTAGCCCCAGGCCAGAGGACCTGAGGCTGTGCCCCCCACCCAGCGGGACTTGATGGGGGCCCTCAAGGTGTGATCTCTGCCCTGGTGCTGGGCCAGGGGACCTCAGGTTGTGCCCCCCTGCCCTAGCACCCAGGGGACCTGAGGCTGCACCCCCTTCACCTGGCAGGGCTTAACAGGGTGGGACCGGCTGGGTCTGGATCTAGCCCAATGAAGGGGGGCCGTCCAGGTTTGGGTCTCGAGCAATTTTGAGGTGCATGTGGGTGGTTGAAGACTTGACTCTGGGTTCCATGGTGCACCCCAGACTCTGACAGGAGGAAGATTTTCATATACGCTTTACTAATTTTCTTTAATCTCTTGACACTTCTATTATAGAGAAAGGGCAAATGGCAATATCAAAATATTTCCTCTAATTAATCCCCTTTTAATGTGCACGAATTTCGTGCACTGGACCACTAGTATTGACATAAGCTTTGTTTAGGGAGGCAAAATGCAAATTATTTACCTTTCTTTTTGAGGCCTAATACATTGACTTTTAATTATAATTTTCTAGATATTTGAAGGGAATCTCCTTCTGCTTTTTCTCCCAGAGTAATTTCTATGCCACATTTAGGGAGTTTCTTTTAAAAACCTTTTCTTTCTATTAAACAGAGCAACAAACTTGGTCGTTTTTCAGATGCTGGCCAATACTGTAATGCATACATAGCAAATAAAAGTAATTCTCCTTTTACTTATGGTGTCTTATTAATGGTGAGATTTAATGCTTGAATAATAACTTTTAGTTTACTTTGTAAATGGTAGCAGATGAGATTTTAAAATTTCTCCTTTTTATTAAGCTTAACATTTATTTTTACACAGCATTCTTTTTTGCTAGTGCTCATTTGCATATGTATGCAAATTTTTACTTTGGCCTTTGTTAAAATATATATATATATATATATATATATATATATATATATATATATATATATCCTAATATGCAAATAGACCGAATGGCAGAGCAAGCAAACAACCAGTTACTATGACATGCGTTAATCACGAGGGTGCGCATGCAGAACATGGCAGATGGCAGGCATCAGCAGCAGGCAGCAGAGTGCAGACCATGATAGACATCAGCTGCGGTGGGATGGTGGAGCAGGTGAGTGGGGGACCAGACCAATGTGGGGTGCTGGTTGCTTTCATTGGGGTGAGCCTCTGGTGATTATTGAATATTCTTTGCTCCCACATGCCACAGTCCCACTCAGTGCTCACACCTGCTGCTGGCACCAGAACTGCCTCTCACACCTACTGCCAGTGCCTGGCGCCAGCCCCAATTGCTTGGCACCATCAGTGGGTGCAAACAGCGGCTATCAGCCCAAATCACCCCTCAGGGCTTCTCTACCTCCCCCTGCTCCTGAGGGACAATCCAGACTAGCAGTCACCTCTCACACTGCTGCCAGGAACAGCCTCGCTTGCACATGCAGCTGGCACCAGAGCCACCGCTTGCACCTGCTACCGGTGTCTGGTGCCAGTCCCAACCACTTGGTGCCATTAACAGGTGCAAGCAGCAGCTGCTGGCCGTGATCACCCCTGAGGGCTTCTCCACCTCCCCCTACTCCTGAGGGGCAATCAGGGCAACAGCCACCACTCACACCCACTGCTGGTACTGGACCCAATTGCTCCATGCCACCAGCAGGTGTGAGCGGGGCCAGTGCTGTCAGTGCATGGGAGCAGGGCTGCCAGAAGAAAGGGTACAGGGGGCTATGGTGGGAGGGCCCAGGCAGGGGCATGGAGGGTGTGTCGAGACACGCCCTTGTGCCCACTGCAGCCTCACAGCCCACAATTCCTTTCAAGGTGCATGAATTCATGCACTGGGCCCCTAGTTGCTTATAAAAAATATTGGCTTCTCATATAACTAAAATTATATGAGACCTTGATTATATTGTAAAAAGCTAATTTATTAAGTAACTAAAGTAGGCACCTTTATTGAAAAAGCAAAGCAAGTAAACTTATACATTTGACCTATGAATTATAAATGCTGCCCCATCCCCCAGAGTATCTAGAGAGCAGGCTGCCTGTAGCTTCTTGTATTAAAATTCCATTGCTGAATAATTTGGTTTTGCTTAAGAAGAATTCAGCAATGTTGCCTTTCCCTCCATGTAAAATATCTAATACTAGGGGTCTGGTGCACAAAAATTTGTGCACTCAGAGGGGTCCCTCAGCTGGCCAGTGCCCTCTTGTAGTCTGGGACCCCTCAGGGGATGTCCACCTGCTGGTGTCCCAGGCCAGCCTGGGTGAGGGGCTGATGGCTGTTTGCAGTCTGGCCAAGCCCCCCAGTGGAGATCCTCACCCCATGAGGGAGTGGCCAGCCTAGGTGAGGGGCTGAGGGCCGTTTTCAGGCTGCCCATAGCCCGTTCAGGATTCAGGTTCCTACTGGGGTGCCTGTCCAGCTTGGTTGAGGGGCTGAGGGCCATTTTCAGGCTGCCCACAGCTTCCATTGACCCAACATCCCAGTGAGGCTGGCTGGAATCATTTTTCTGGGGTTTATTTATCTTATATAATTGAAACTTTGTTACTTTGAGTGGAGGCCTAGGCAGGCACAAAGCCTCCTGTTTGCTTCAGCTCTGTAGCTTCTATAATTGAAACAGTATTTCCTTGAGCAGAGGCCCAGTTGGCCTAGGCAGAGTTTACTCCTGGTGCAACGTAAGCCTCCTGCTTGTTCCAGCTCTGTGGCTGCCGCCGCCATCTTGGCTGGGTTAATTTGCGTACAGTTGCTGGTGGGCATGGCTTGGCTGGTGGGCATGGCTTAGGTTCTTGGAGTGATGGTTAATTTGCATATTACTCTTTTATTAGATTAGAT
>PVJC01043285.1:0-14589 GCA_004026665.1 Murina feae
GGGGAGGGATTTGCCCTCAGGCCAATTGTCTGTGAGGAGTGGGTGTGACCAGCTATGCAGGGCCTCACCAAATGGAGTAGGATTTCAGCAGGGTTATGGTGCCTGCTGAGTCTGCCCTGAGGGTATATCTTGTGGAGTTGTTTGGTTGATACTTCCATGTGGTCTGAAGCTGTCCACTGAGTGCATTAGTTCTGGGGCCTCCCAGGAGGTAAAGGCCAAGCTCAGCTGCCACCTGTATTCTGCCTGGGGCCACCTCTCATGAACTGAAAAGCAATCTGCAGGTGGTTTCTACCTGTGCTGGGCTCAGAGGTGCCCAGGAGAGGTCAAACTGCAAACCAACGCCAGGTGCCACTAGTGCTGGGCCTGTGGCCACTTAGTCAGAGGTACCAGCCATGCTCAGGCCAGATGCTGCTTCTTTAAGAGATTTTAGGAATCACCTGAAGCATAAGCCAAGACAGGCCATCTGTATGGAAAAGCCACTGAAAAAAAGCTTGGGTGGGTCTTTAAGTCTCAGGGAAGCACCATGGCAGGGTGACTAGTGTGAACCAGGTTGATGAGACGCAGGCATGGTGCCTTTCTGGGGCTCTGTACAGGGAAGGCTCAGAAAAGGAACAATGGCCTCTGCCAGCACTTCTACCTGGGAAAAAGCTGCCCCTACAGCTCATGTCCTGGTGTTAGACAATTCAGTTCCTCCCTGTATGTCCCTGGTGCTTTCAAGCTGCTGCCCCAGCACTGGAGCTCAGAGCAAGTGAGTTCAAGTAAGTCCACGTAGGCCTTTTGAAAGGAACTGCCTGAGTCTCCAGCTTACCTCAGCCACAATCCTCACTGGATTTTACAACCAGAAGTTATGAGGACTTCTCTTCCTGGCACTGGTGGTACAGGCTGGGGAGTCTGGTGTGAGGCTTGGACACCAATCTCTTCATGGAAGACCTCCACAGCCGAGATATCCCTCTTAATTTTTATCTTTTACATATGGGTGTAGGGCTATGGGACCAGTCTATTTCACATCTTGACTCCTCCTACCAATTTCAATGTGGCTTCTTTATTATTATTATTTTATTTCAGAGAGGGAGAGGGAGAGAGAGGTAGAAACATCAGTGATGAGAGAGAAACACTGATCGGCTGCCTCCTGCATGCCCCACACGGGACTGAGCCCACAATCCAGGCATATTCCCTGACTGGGAATCAAACCATGACTTCCTGGTTTATAGGTTGATGCTCAACTATTGAGCTATGCTGGCTGAGCTCAATGAGGATTCTTGATATCCTTAGTTGTAGGACTTCTGTTCAGCTAGATTTTAGGTGATTCTGAATGATGCTTATTCTGTAGTTCAGTTTTAATTTTGATGTGGTTGTGGGAGAATCTGAGTATCATGTTTAACTACAGCTCTATATTGAATTGAATCAAACTTCATGAAGTCTTAAGACTTTAACTTTACATAACTAATTAAAAGATACATATTTTTTAACTTACTGATTTTTAGAGATGGAGAGAAAAAGAGAAAGTAAGAAAGGGAGAGAGAGACATTGATTTGCTGTTCCACTTATTATGCATTCATTAGTTGATTCCTGTATTTGCCCTGACTGGGGATAAAACTCACAACCTTGGTATATCAGGATGATGCTCTAAACAACAGAGTTGCCTGGCCAGGGCCTTGATTCTTCTTAATGAAACAAATTTAATAGTAATTATGATGACAATTATAACTTGAACTTCCATTTATACCAGTTTACACTTATAAAGCTTTCACACAGGTTATAACATTTAATTAGCAACTGATACATGATAATAAATTGGTATTCACAGCATGTTTTAACAATATATCCTGATGTAGCATTATAATACCAACTTGATATTTTAAAAATTTTGAGATAAAAATCTATATCTTGGTCATAATACTTTTACAATTTATACTTTAGTTATTTTTAAAAATCTTTATTATTGAGAGTGTTACAAATGTCTCCCCTTCCCCTCCACCCCATTGCCTATCTTCCCTGGTTCCTGCCCAACCACAGGCCTTCACCACTCTACTGTGCATGTCCATAGGTAATGCATATAAGTTCTTTGGTTATTCTCTTCCTGCCTCCTCTCCCCTCCTTCCCTCTGAGATTTGTCTGTTTCATATTTTCATTCATCTGATTCTATTTTATTCACTAGATTTCTTATTCATTTATTTTTATTTTTAATTCAATTGTTGATGTATATTTATTGGCATTTTATTGTTCATATTTTTTCCTTCTTTTTCTTCTTCTTCCAAAGAATACCCTTCAACATTTCATGTAATATTGGTTTGGTTGTGATGAACTCCTTCAGTTTTTTCTTTTCTATGAAGCCCTTTGAGAGCTTTTCTGGGTAATCTTGGTTGTAGCTCCTTGGTGTTCATCCCTTTGAATATTTCTTGCCACTCCTTTCTAGCCTGCAAAGTTTCTGTTGAGAAATCAGCTGACAGTCGTATGGACATGTCCCTGTAGGTAACTAGCTGTTTTTCTCTTGCTGCTTTTAAGATTCTCTCTTTGTCTTTAAGCCTTGGCATTTTAATTATGATGTGTATTAGTTGGGCCTCTCTGGATTCCTCTTGTTTGGGACTCTGTGCTTCTTTGACTTGTAAGTCTATTTGTTTTACCGGGTAGAGGAAGTTTTCTGTCATTATTTCTTCAAATAGCTTTTCAATATCTTGCTCTCTCTCTTCTCCTTCTGGCATCCCCATGATGAGAATGTATGCTTGAAGTTGTCCCAGAGGCTTCTTAAACTATCTTCATATTTTTTTATTCTTTTTGCTCTTCTGATTGGGTGTTTTTTGCTTTCTCATATTCCAAATCATTGATTTGATTTTTGAAATCTTCTATTCTACTGTTGAATCCCTATAAATTATTCTTTATTTCAGTTAGTATATGCTTAATTTCTAATTGGTCCTTTTTCATGTCTTTGAAATTCTCACTAAGATCCTTCAAAGTCTCACTAAGTCCCTTTAAGCTCTCATTGAATCCCTTGAAACTCTCATTATTAAGTCCTTTGAAGCTCTCATTAAGTCTCCTGAAGCTCTCATTAAGGCCCTTGAGTATTCTTATAACCATTGTTTTGAACCTTGTATCCAGTAGTTTGATCCCTTCCATTTCTTTCATTTGTGACATGTTTCTCTATCTCCCCATTTTGGCTACTCCCTGTGTTTGTTTCTATGTATTAGTAAGAGCTGCTATGTCTACTAGAATTGGCAGATTGGCCTTGTGTATTAGGTGTCATATAGGGCCCAGTGGCTCTAGGTGTGCCCCTGTGTGGGCTCTGTGCACAGTCTTATTATAGTTGAGGCTTGATTGCTGTTGGTATCAGTGAGAGGAATTAAACTCCAGACCAATTGGCTGTAAGGACCAGCTGAGACTACAGCAGAAGAGCTGCTATGCAGGAACCACCCCTATGGAGTAGGACTTGCTTCAGTGAGGCTTTGGTGCTCACTGAATCTGCCTCTTGAGTATGTTGCTTGTGAATGTGTAGAGTTGTAATCTGGTATGGTCTGAAGCTTTCCACCAGGTGCACTGGTTCTGGGGCCTCCTGGTAGATGCAAAGTCAGCCACTGCCTGGGACTACGTGGTAGGAGCTCAAAGAGGTCTGCAGATGGCTGCTACTTGTATTGTGCTTGTAAGTCTCCAGGCAAGGACCAGCTGTGTAGCAAGGAAGGCTGGTGCTAGTGGCAGTCTTGAACCTTTTATTGATTAGATTTGCAGCACTCTGATGCCAGCTGCTGCTTGTTTGAAAGATTTTAACAAATTTTAAAGCCTGAGCCTGGAAAGGCCATTCGTACAGAAAAGCCGCTACAAACAGCTTGGGAGGGGCTGCAAATTGGATGGGGTGGGGTCTCAGGGAATCACCAGGGCAGAGGGAACAGTGTGAGTCAGGCTGATGGAAACTCAGATATGGCCCCTTCCGGTCAGCTCTGTGACATGGGAGATCCCAGCACAGGAACAATGATCCCTGTGAGCACCCCTGTCAGAGAAAGCCGCCCCTGAGTTCTTGGCCTGATGCCCCAAAATCCAATTCCTCCCCAAATGTCCCTGGTTCCTTTCAAGTCATGGTCTTAGCGCTAGAGCCAGAGGGATTGAGTCTGAGTAAGTTCATGTGCTGGCCCTTTAAGAGGAGTACCTGGGTCTCCAGCAGCCCATGAGTTCCTCAACTACAATTCCCCACTGATTTTTACAGCCTGAAGTTATGGGGACTTCTCTTTCCAGCTCTGGAGCTCAGGGCTGGAGATCTGGTGTTGGGCTGGGACCCTTGCTCCTTACTGGGGAGTGAGGGTGGGGCTCTGCAGCCGAGATATCACTCCTGATTAAAAAAACAGCACATGTAGATATTGGACCAGTCCATTCCACACCTCTGCCCCTCCTACTAGTCTTAGTGTATTTTCTTCTTTACTTTTCCAGTTGTAGGACTTTCACTTAGCCAGCTTTCAGGAGGGTCTGAATTATGGTTGTTCTGTATTTTTGTTGTTTTTATTTAATGTGGTTATGGGAAGCTGCATATACTAGCATTTACCTACACCGCCATGTTGGTTCTCTCCCCTATATTTGATACTTTGAAAAGACTGTAAAAATTTTCCGATCACATCTTCAAAGCAAAAACAAGGTAATTACATTTTGAAAGCAAATATAGAATTTAGACTTAATTATCCAAGATAAAAAAGTCTAAGGTAAAAAATATATCTGTTATGAAAGGCAGACACTTAAAAAAAGCACATTAAACTTTTAAATATTCTTGGCTCAAATTCAGGAGAAATTATTCTTTTAAATAAGTAAAGTTAAGTACATTTTTACTCCACATACTTCATGGAACATGGAAATATATTTAAAATGCTCCCATGTAGAGGTAGGGAAGGAGGGGGGAAGGTCAAGGGAAAAAAACGGAGACTTATTTAACACTCTTTATAATACTTTAAGCAATAAAACAAAATTTAAAAAAATGCTCCCATGTATGTTAATGTTATTCTCAAAGCCATCTCTACTATACTAGTGAAAAAGTACTATGTTGTATACAATTAACTGCTTCTTAGTTTCCATGAGTCATAGGACTCTCAAATTAAAATTAAGTCTATAAAATAACTTATTTGTATGGTGGAAAATTATAATTATTTGCCTATTATTAAAATCCACTAAAGCAGCAGTTCTGAACCTGTGGGTCACGACCCCTGTGGGGGTCGAACGACCCTTTCACAGGGGTCGCCTAAATACATCCTGCATATCAGATATTTACATTATGATTCATAACAGTAGCAACATTACAGTTATGAAATAGCAACAAAATTAATTTTATTGTGGGGGTCACCACAACATGAGGAACTGTATTAAAGGGTCACAGCATTAGGAAGGTTGAAAACCACTGCACTAAAGAGTATGAGTCTATTGAACTTCCTCCTATTGGAAACTCACTTTTGACAGAACTTTATCCTAAAAGTAGGATTTTAGCTATTGTTTTTCCTTTATGCCAGAGCAGAAAAAAATTCAACTTTATTTTACTGACAGAAGCCCCAACATCACTCAATTAACTTATAGAAGGCTGACATTTTGAAAATTAACAGACAGTAGTTTTTGGCCCATATGGGATACCTGTTCTTTTATTTCTTTCATTTTTTCCAATCTCTTGAGTTTTGTTGCATATTCTTGAACTTCTTTTAATCCAATATCTGTGCAGAGACGAACCAAGAAACGCAGACCTAATTTGTAAAAAATATATTTAGAAAAGTATTTGTGTATTGTATTGAAAGTATAACAAATCATTAACCACAATCTTTTAAGACACAGGAATGATGCTTATGGATAGTGCTTGTTTCTCTCTTGAAAACTGTGTTATAGAATTGTGCACTTGAATCCTATATAATTTTATTAAACAATGACAGCCCAATAAATTTTTTTTAAAAAGTATCTACACTCTGCATTTTTTTTTCTTGCTTTTTGTGTAAGGCAAACATCTTTACTTCTATGTAGAAAGGTGTGCACACATGATCTGGAAGGGCCCACACACCAAGCAGGCGGGCTGCTCAGGTTTATAATCCCTTATGCATGTGACCTGTCCTTTGCTTTTTTTAAAAAAATTTTTGTTTTATTGCTTCAAGTATTACAAAGAGTATTACATATGTCTTTTTTTTCCTCCCTTGACCTTCCCTTGGCCTCCCCTGCCCCACAGTGTCTTGTGTCCATTGACTATGCTTATATGCATGTATACAAGTCCTTCAGTTGATCTCTTAACCTCCCCCAACCCTCCCCAGCCTTCCCACTATAGTCTGACAGTCTGTTTGATGCTGCTCTGTATCTACTTTTGTTCATCAGTTTATAATGTTCTTTATTATCCATAAATGAGTTAGATCATGTGGTATTTTTCTTTCACTGACTGGCTTATTTCACTTAGCATAATGCTCTCCAGTTCCATCCATGCTGTTGCAAATAGTAAGAACTCCTTTTTTACAGCAGCATAGTATTCCATTGTGTAGCTGTGCCACAGTTTTCTAATCCATTCATCTGCTGATGGACATTTAGGCTGTTTCCAAATCTAATGTATGGTAAATTGTGCTGCTGTGAACATAGGGGTGCATATGTCTTTTCTGATTAGTGTTTCTGGTTTCTTGGGATATATTCCTAGAAGTGGAATCATAGGGTCAAATGGGAGCTCCATTTTGAACTTTTTGAGGAAACTCCATACTGTCCTCCATAGTGGCTGCACTACTCTGTATTTTCTTGACTTGGTAAGATAGACTTCCCTGAAAGGGGTTTGAAGGAACACCCTCTTGACTCTGGCTGAGTAGCTCATTTGGTTGGAGCATTGTCCTGATACAACAAGGTTACAGGTTCGATCTCCAGTCAGAAAACAAACAAGAATCAACCAATGAATATATAAATAAGGGGAATAACAAATCAATGTTTCTCTCTCCTGCCCACTCTCTCTAAAAATCAATAAATTAAAAAAAAATAAAGGGACTCTCTTCACTGACCTGTCCACACCACCTATACTCAGAGCTCTTCCAATATTTTGCTTTATCCTTCCTGTCTGCTTTCCTTCACGGCACTTCTAACTTCTGACATAGTCTACAAGTGTGTTCTCTTATCTTCCCACTAGCAAGTTCCATGAGAACAAGGGCTTTCATCTGTATTGATTTCTGCTCAGTGCTATACCAACACAGTAGTTAAAAGAAGTTCAAGAATATGCCACAAAACTCCATAAGAACTTGTAAATAAATGACCTATTCATGACCATTAATGTTTTACAAAGTAACAGTACTAAAATAATTTAAAATGTCATATATTAGCATATAAATTGCCTATGCACACATTAGTAATTCATAATAAGGTAATTTACATTTCCTATAAGTAATACATAACTATTCCTCTTTATCTATCCGTAGAGTGACTTAGGAATATTTAGTATAAAACAAAAAATTACTGTTTTTGGTAGATGTCCTCTGAAATGCAGTACATCAATTGTAACTCCATAGTGTAGGTCAATTTTTGGTAATAGAAGAATATATTTTAAGACTAAATTATCTTGTTGGGTTCACTGGAAAACTACTCTGTTCAAAAGAACACATTTCATGGATGCAAATGTTTTCCTAAGACTACAGTTAAGATAGACTATTGATGACATTGTTTTGAAAATTATCCAGGCCAAGGTCATCTTGAACATTCCCTGTGGTATAGGTAAACATTCATTTAATATTTAGAGTGAACCTTAAACTCTCCATAGAGAAAGACATTTGGCATTGCTTGGAGACAGTCCCTTTACTGGTCCAGTTACTGCAGTGATTCTGAGCAGGCAGCAATCCCGCTCTCAACGGACACTTGGCAATGTCTGAGGACATTTATGTTTTTTATAACAACAGTGTTGGGGTAGCGGGGAGTGCTACTGTCATCTAGTGGGCAGAGGCCAGGAGTACTGCTAAAACATTGCAATCCATAGGATCCAGAATGGTCCAGTCCCAACATCAGTGGTCCTGAGAGACTTTTGCCCAGGTGACTTTTGGGTTGCATCATTTCCACAGAAAATATCACTGTTCTCTCTCATTTAATCTCTAAAGCACCAATTCCCTAAGGTGACTGAGAATGAGAATCAAATAATAAGCTTAAATAGGGAAAATTAAATATCTGGGTTCATCGCAAACCTACATGAGAATCCCTATAAATAGGGCAATAAAACTGTAGTTTTTGAAAGTGTGAAACGTAACCTGTTTCCTGACTGGGTTCTGGAAACCACTACTGTGAGTTAATGAAACTGCTCTAATTAGCACTAGAAATTCCTTATTCCTAAGCTACCAGTAACACTGCATCTGTGAGCCAGCTGCCGCTGAGCTTTTATAACAGCCAAAGTGAGGACAATGTTAATTAAGGAAGGGGCAGTACTTCTAATCTCAGGATCAGGCTGGGTCCCCAGGAAACTTGGCTCAGAAACATTGATTTTACTGAGTTGCAATGTGCTGTTTTGTGTTCATTATCACTGAAGGACAAAATTAAAAATAGTCTTTCCAAGTATGCTATTTTATTTGCTGTAGGGATGTTTTAAAGCAAGCAGCTGCATTATCCTTCAATGACTATACTGTATCTCTCAATGTCTCAACTTGAATGAATTAGAAGTTGAAAAATGTTTCTTCTTGCCAAGGAATTGCTTTTTATTTCCTCATAAACAGTAAAGATTATAGAACAGACTGTCTTTTATCTCTTACCTGTAGCCGCAAGGCTATTCAGGGCCAAATATACAGTCTTGTGGAGATATACCGCGTATGAATATTATTATTTTGTGTTTTTCTTGGTTCTGATTTGTGGTTATTGCTGTAATACTTCACACTATTTTAAGTTACATCAAATCCATTGTACATCAAAATGGGGAATATAGATTTGTTTACTTTTGAAGAGAATTCAATGGTCCTCTTCAAATGTAAATCCATCAACAATTAAACATGTATAGTCAGATTCTCTGATCCTGTAAACCCTGATTTAAACATTAGTACCACAATTATAACTTGGTATCTATGGATGCAATTACTGTAGCAAATGTAAAATAGGGTATAAAACATGATAACCTATACTTTCAAAGCTACAAAATGTAATCTCACTTACATTCAACATTTTCTGGAAATTTTCTGTGAATATCTTTATAAGTATCTAATGCTTTTTGGTAGTTACCTATAAATAAAAAAAGAAAGAAAAACATAGTAGGAGATTATAGAAATTAACAGGATTCAGCAAAAACAATTTTAATCCAATATACTGGCATCACTTATCTGGTTTAGCAGGAATGTCTGTAGTAATTATTATGTTTTTCATATAATGCTTCAAATATGTGTAGTTATCAAAAGTTAATGTTTTAATAAATAAATATGCAATTGGAATACATTTTATGCATAATTACCTAAAAGACAGAAGTAGCAAAATATGTTAAAAATAAGTAAAATAAAAGCATTTACCACTTCTTCTAAAACAACTAGCTACCATCAGCTGCCATTTCACTTGTGTGGGCCTATAAGAGAAATAAATGATATGAAATTAGAAAGCAAACAAAAATAATCTGAGATGGCCAAACATATTAATAAAGCTACAATTATGTACTACTAGAGGCCCAGTGCACAAAAATTTGTGCACTCGGGGTGGGGTCCCTCAGCCTGGCCTGTGCCCTCTCACAGTCTGGGAACCCTCAGGGGATGTCCACCTGCTGGCTTAGGCCCGCTCCCCGGGCAATCGGGCCTAAGCTGGCAGTCAGACATCCCTCTGGCAGCCCAGGAGCCCTCGGGGGATGTCCACTAGCCAGTGGGGAGTCTAAGATGCAGTCAGACATCCTTAGCACTGCTGAGGAGGCAGGAGAGGCTCCCACCACCACTGCTTTACTGGGAGCTCTCAGCCTGGCTAGTGGCTGAGCAGAGCTCCTCCTGCATTGAGCGTCTGCCCCCTGGTGGTCAGTGTGTTTTATAGTGACCAGTCATTCCTATTTGTTCTGCTGTTAGGGTCCATCTGCATATTACCCTTTTATTATATAGGATAGAGGCCTGGTGCATGGGTGCAGGCTGGTTTGCCCTGAAGTGTCCCGGATCAGGGTGGATGTCCCGCTGGGGTGCCTGGCCAGCCTGGGTGAGGGGCTGAGGGCCGTTTTAAGGCTGGTCACAGTCCCTTCAGGGAGGGGGTCCCTGCTGGGATGCCTGGCCAGCTTGGGTAAGGGGTTGAGGGCTGTTTTCAGACTGGCCAAGCTCCCCAGCAGGGACCCTCACCTCATGAGGGTGGGGCCATCCTAGGTGAAGGGCTGATAGCTGTTTGCAGGCTGGCCACAGCCCCCAGCCACCCAAGCTCCCAATGAGGCTAGCTGGAAGCAGGTATCTGGGGTTTATTTATCTTCTATAATTGAAACTTTGTTGCCTTGAGCAGAAGCCACAGCCTGCTTAGGCAGGCATCTTCCTCCATCGTCAGGGCAACGAAGTCTTCTGTTTGCTCTAGCTCTGTGGTTGTCAGCTGCCATCTTGGTTGGGTTAATTTGCATATAGTCACTCTCATTGGCTGTTGGGCGTGGCTTGGGATGTAGCGGAGTGATACAATCAGCATATTACTCTTTTATTAGATTAGATCATTCAATTATTATTATTATTATTTTAATTTTATTTATTTATTTTTTAAAATATATTTTATTGATTTTTTACAGAGAGGAAGGGAAAGGAATAGAGAGTTAGAAACATCGATCAGCTGCCTCCTGCACACCTCCTACTGGGGATGTGCCTGCAACCAAGGTACATGCCCTTGACCGGAATCGAACCTGGGACCTTTCAGTCCACAGGCCAACGCTCTATCCACTGAGCCAAACCGGTTACGGCTCAATTATTTTTTGACCTCTGATTAGATCTTTATTATTGAAAAGACCATACATACAACTTCCTTATTATGTCATATTTATATTAATAAATTTAAATTTTACAGCCCTTCAATCCAGTTCATGCCTTTATTTAGAAATTTTTATGAGAAACATTAACCTGTTTGGTTAAAGACCACTGCATTCGATTTTTTTTATTAAGTTCTTTAAAAAAATAATTCTTTATTGTTGAAAATATTACATGAGTCCCCTTTCCCCCCAATGACTGCTATTTTTAAAGATTGTTATTAGTTTTGCCATAATCTTATACCTAGGCTTAGAAATTTAGGCTTAGGCTTGCAAATTTAGCACCTAAGAGGCAATTTTTGACATTGTGTTTAAACAATGAGGCTTCAACTAAAGAGAGAATAAAAAAGAATTCTAGCCCTAATTGGTTTAGCTCAGTGGCTAGAACTTTGGCTTGTGGACTGAAGGGTGTCAGGTTCAATTCTGGTCAAGGGCACATGCTTGGATTCTGGGCTCGATCCCCAGTAAGGGGAATGCAGGAGGCAGCCGATCAATGATTCTCTCTCATCATTGATGTTTGTATCTCTCTCTCCCTCTTTCTTCCTCTCTCTGAAAAAAAACCCACAACAAAACATAAAAAGAGAATTCTGTTCATCCCTCCCTTTCCCTTAAAAATAATTTTCTAAAATAAATAACCATAATCAGGATTTCTAAAGACTATTAAAAATATATAAGAAAAGCAAGATTGAAAGATATAAAACATTAGGGAATAATTAATGCTCTCCTCATTTCCTTTTAGAATCTCCCTTCTATTTACTTGATGGCTTTATAGTCATGGCTCCTACGCAAATTATTAAGCATTCCTTTATCATTCAAATGATTCAAAGTCATATTTAATGCTAAAATTAAATTTGGCCAAATACAAAGCAGAATATTATAAACTATTTTTTTCAATTATTTTTGAAACATTTTGATATAAAGTTAAAGATATCTTTAGAAGTTTAATTTTTAATATACAATGTATATCAATTATAAGTTGAAACTTATTTCAGAAATGAAACTTTGTTCTAGAACTGAGATACTAATTTTCTTTTTTCTGGAAAAGTAAAAAAAAATTTTTATTTTTCTCTTTAAAAATTTTTATTTTTCAATTACAATTTACATTGAATATCATTTTGTATTTGTTTCAGGTGTACAGCATAGTGAATTGACAATGATATAATTTATTAAGTGCTCCTTTGGTATTTCTAGTGCTCACCTGATACCATCCATAGTTATTATAATGTTATGACTACATTCCCTATGCTGTACTTTACATCTCGTGACTATTCTGAGATAGTAATATTTTTGGCTGATAAAGAAACAATACTTATTTGCTGAGATATGAATAAGAAAAAAACAAAGTATTTTAAAGGAGGCATTTTAAAAACTTTTGCATAAAAAGGAAATATATTTATCACAATAAAGACCAAGTAAAATGGAACATTACACAAGAAAATGGAAATAATGAATGTTCATTAATATTTGTTCATGTACTTAATGTGTCTATCAGATTCTAATTCTGTAAATAACATAAAATCCTATCCGGAGACATTTAATTAAACATAAACATAAAAATGGTTACTTACTGTATAAGAGCAGCTCTTTCAAAGTATTGAATGGCTTTTTCACAGAATTGGGTGTCAATATAATAGGCTCCAAGCCACTCAATGACTTCAATGTTAGAAGGGAAATACCTGTATGACTAGAGAAAATACAGAACATGACAATACAACTTCAGTTGCAATGCATAATTTATTTCTAGGACATTTTACCTATTGAGTGGATTAATGTATCCAGTATAGAATTTCTTAATAAAAGAAGTATGATCTGTCATATGCACTTCAAAAGATTTTGAAACTATACAAGATTTAGAAAACAAGACTTGTTTGACATATTTTTCAACTATCTATATCTTTTTTATGTACTGATACATAATCTGAGTCAAATTAAGTATGTAATAGAATAAAAAAGACATGAAAATCATGTGTCAAGAGAAAAATGAGTCTGTACTAATTTCATTTTTTATTAAAATGAATGAACAACTAACTTTATATTCCACAAATGCTTTAAGTCATTATTCATTTAAAAACTAATAAATATTTCTACAGTGTAGTGATGTCCAAAGGGAGAGGGGCAGGGCTGGTAGAAGGTGGGTAAAGGGGGGGAACATTGGGGGACATCTGTAATAGTGTCAACAGTTTAAAAAGCTAAGTTAAAAGGCCACTGCATTTTATAAAACAATTCACAAAAGCTAAAAAGTAGAAGGAAAGATTATCCACCTACCTCATAGTAGTATTGAAATGCTTGCGACTTATCTCCTTCACTATCATATAATTCTCCTAGTTTAGACAGGACTCTAGAATCAGTTGGAACAACACTGATCAGCTGCATTAACCATTCAATAGCTTGATTGGGATCTTCCATTAATTCATATCTTGGACAATTTTAGTTAAGGATAACACAGTTTTTCTGAATTCACTGATCAATAAGCAAACCTAAAAATAACATTACAACAAAAATATTCTCTAGACTATAGTGATGTGCTATTTAATACTATTTATTCTGGATTTCCTTAGGGATAAAAACGAAAAATGGAACAGCACTGTACGTGACTCTTGTTCCATATGTATACTTGGCTTTTCCTTTGCCTCATTTCCATCCATAGTATTCATTTCCAAACCATTGTCCAAAGTTTGTCCTTAATAAAATGCCTGAGTGTTGTATTCAACCATCCTATCTCTTGTAACACATTCAACGTATTCAGGGCATAGTTTCATGTATTTTCCTGTGAGTTTTCCTAATTAGATTATGAGCCCCACATAGGGAGTTCTTTTTTTGTAGCCTTTGTGCTTAGTGGGTCCTTTGTATACACTCAGATACCTGTTCGCATCTATTCTAATGCCTTTTTTTTTTTTTTAATTAAGTCTCCTGTTTTTAATGATGAAAAATGTGATGTCATAAGGAAAACATAAAAATAAGGAAATATATTCACACGGCCTAAAACATATCAATTACTTGACTGGGTCCACACTGATCATGATACTGGCAATTTCAGAGAAATGAAATGGATATAACAAAGAGGCTAAAAGAAATAACTATTAAGTCATTTGCTCTACAACTACATTTTTTTAAATTTATCTTTATTGTTCAGATTATTACAATTGTCCTCTTTTTTCCCCCATAGCTCCCCTCCTCCCTTTTCCCACCCCAACTTCTGTCCTTGCCCCCTCACTGTCCTCATCCATAGGTGTACAATTATTGTCCAGTCTCTTCACGCACCCCCAACACCCTTAACCCCCGAAAATTGTCCATCCACTCCATTCTCTGCCTCTGATTCTATTCTATTCACCAGTTTATTCTGTTCATCAGATTTTTTTATTCACTTGATTCTTAGATTCACTCGTTGATATATATTTGTTGTTCATAATTTTTACTTTCCTTTTTCTTCTTCCTCATTCTCAAAGGATACCTTTCAGCATTTCATATAATACTGGTTGGGTGGTGATGAACTCTTTTAGCTTCCTCTTGTCTGTGAAGCTCTTTATCCGACCCTCAATTCTGAACGATAGCTTTGCTGGGTAAAGTAATTTTGGCTGTAGGTTCTTGCTATTCATCACTTTGAATATTTCTTGCCACTCCCTTCTGGCCTGCAAAGTTTCTGTTGAGAAATCAGCTGACAGTCATATGGGTGCCCCCTTGTAGGTAACTAACTGCTTTTCTCT